>JBBPBX010041900.1:0-14625 GCA_038048925.1 Garcialebias charrua | reverse complement strand
CCGCAGGATTAGAACGTTTCCGTGTCATGAAGCTGGTTAACTTCTCACCACAGCAGCTTCTGCTGGAAATCAAACCTTCCCAGGAGCAGAGAGCACGCCTCCCAACCAACTGGTTTATTCATGAGAGAGAGCGCAAAACAAAAAACGTGGCTCGCATGGAGAGTGTGAGCGTGTCAACGCTCTGACAGAGTTTCAGGGAGTTTCTTCACACAAAAGCATCAAAAGTGACACTTCAACCAATCAAGACTAAAACATGAAGTGAAGAAACACTAAAATCTAACGTTAACACAAACAATTATCACTGATCAAATCATTTCATGCTTTTTATGCAACCCATGAATACATGGAAATATTTGTTGAAGTATGTCAGCGCATGTAGCCTATATTTTTTAAAAATCTTTATTAAAAATGCAACTTTTTTTTCTTCTGTCTTTCGGCTGCTTCCTTCTTCCGGGGTCGCCACAGAGAACTAACTCCATGAAGATGTGACAATTGTTTTTACACTGATGTCCTTCCTGACACAACCACAGCCCACCGAGCTACCACAGCCCTGTGTGTGGAGCAGAAAGCTGCTGTCTACGGTGCCTGGGGGAGCAGGTGGTGGGGGTTAGGGGCCTTGCTCAGGGGCCCAGAGTGGAGCAAATGAGGGTGGAGGCAGGTTTCACCTTTCCCACATTTTGATGTAATCGGTTTGGGGGTCGAACCGGCGACCTTCCGATCATATGCTCGCCTTCTGTAGCCTCTGCGCCACCCCCCCCCCCCCAAAAAAATAAAAATAAAAATAATAATAATAGTTTGGCTGGAAAGTGCAAAAAAAGAAAACTTTAGACATTTTTTGTGTGATGCTCATTGGGTTGGTATGTTCATCATCATCAGCCATAAAAAGGCGGGTGATCATGCAGTTTGTCTTTTAGCAAAATATCCGATGAACCACTAAACAAAACTCAATTCAATTCAGTTTATTTATAAAGTGCCAAGTCACAACAGAAGTCATGTCAGGGCATTGAACAGAAACATTCATATACAGTATAAAAATGATACTTTAACATTATTTATGTGAGGAACAGACTGCTTTGAATTTAACTCCATCACAGAACTCTCATCTTGAACAAGCAGGAAGGCGACAGTGGAAAGGAAAACTCCCTCATGAGGAAGAAACCTTTAGCAGAACCAGGCTCAGGACAAGCGGCCATCTGCTTCGACTGGCTGGGTTTAATAAGAATAGATGCACAATGGCAGGTCAAGAATCACATGTTAAGATAGAAATAGTATCAAATGAAAACTATTCAATTTTAAAGGGTGTGTGACATGATTTTGGAACTATGCATAAAGTGGCACAACATATATATGTTGTCTCATTCAACTATGTTCGTTTTTACAAGAAAATGGTAAATCTATGAAAATTTGATTTAAAAGTTATTTTAAAATTGGCGCCGTGTTTCGTCAAGGGACATCCAGGTACTTACGCATGCAACGTCGTGACATAGACACCAGCACGGTTGTCTGCCGCTGCTATTAGCATGCAGTCTTCAAGATCGCCAATTTTCTTTTGTACTACTTGAAAAATGCCGGTACGTTGTGTCACATTTGGGTGTTCTAACATCGCCAGCTCTGTAGACGACTACGATCGGGTTCCAGCACTTCACCCTCGGAACTTTGCTCATCTGAAATGTCGGATTTCCCCTCGCGCCACCTCGTTCACTGAACGGTAAGAGTCAAATAAATACGGGTGCAGACCTAAATTAGAACCAGCTGTTTCTTGTTCAACACTCGAACTAACTTCGGCTTCCCAAACTGAAGACAAATCGCTCAAATCTTCACTTAAATTGCTTAATTCCTCGGTTTGTATATTCTCTGCCATAGTTATTTACAAGGTGCGTTCTGGCGATTGCGTCATAAAATGCGTCGGCGTTTGACCCCTCCTTTCTCCACCCGAAAACTGCGACGCTCTGAAGAGAACTATTTTATAAAAAATACTTTTATATATCAATTATTCGAAGCATCTGTGTACAAACAATCAAAGCTGTACTCTGCCACTTTATGCATAGTTCCAAAATCATGTCACACACATTTTAACAATTCATTTAAGGAAATGAGGTCAGTTTGTCCTCTAGTAGTCTAAGTCTATAGCAGCATAACAAGCCGACCCTAACTATAGGATTTATCAAAAAGGAAAGTCTTCAAACTGGACAATGTGTCAGCCTCATGGACAGAAACTGAAAGTTGGTTCCACAAGAGAGAAGCCAGAGAACTGAAAGATCTTCCTCCCATTCTGCTTCTGGAAACTCTAGGAACCACAAGTAAACCTGCAGTCTGAGAGTGAAGTGCTCTGTTAAGAAAAAAATGGAACAATATGACCTTGACTACAGTATAAGACTCAAACTACTCAAAGTAATGGTGACCAGAAACACATGATGGATACCATCACAGTGTTGGCAAAAACGCTGTCAGGACATCTTCAACGCCACATATCCTTCAATTAAAGAAAAAAATGGAAATGTCTCAAAAGTCTCACAAGTTTACCACATCACTGGGTATAACATGAGATTGGGTAACGTTATTGTTAGGTCACTGCTACACAACCTTCCTCATTGTGGTGCAGTAGTGAAGTCATATGACAAGTCAATGTTCATGCTATGAATTGTCTTTGCGTAGAGGTGACGCGACACCTTCTCTTTCTCTTACAGCTGTGGCATCTCATTCTGCCAGGCAAGGCAAATTCTTTCTCAGTTTTGAGGAGAATGCAGACCAAACATGGGAGCATCGAGTAGAACTGCAAAAAACTTAACTGACTAAACAAAAAGCAGCAAAAAGATACAACTACAAGAAACATGGAGGAGAATCGGACAGGGTATGACGCACCAAAGTAGACTGCAGAGAAGTGAGGACTGTGTCTATATCGACCAACACGATGAGGAAATCAAAAAAGGCATTCAATACAGGATCAACTGGACTTTATTTGTTGCAGAAAACACGAAACAGAAAACACGATGAGGAAATAGGAGACAGGTGGCTCAAACAGTGAACAGGTGTAGGTGGGCGGGGCAGAGTAAAGGCTGATTATGGAAAAGTACTGAGAATGGCGGGAAAGCACAGGAATTCACAAGAAAGAATCTGAACGTCTAAGTAAATGCATAAATTAGCATGCCAGTGGTCATGAGCTTTGGGTTATGACCGAAAGAACAAGATCTCGGATACAAGCGGCTGAAATGAGTTTTCTCCGCAGGGTGGCTGGACTCTCCCTTAGAGATAGGGTGAGAAGCTCAGTCATCCGGGAGGGACTCGGAGTAGAGCCGCTGCTTCTCCACATCGAGTTAGGATGCCTCCTGGACGCCTCCCTGGTGAGGTGTTCCGGGCATGTCCCACCGGGAGGAGACCCAGAGGAAGACCCAGGATACGCTGGAGGGACTATGTTTCTCGGCTGGCCTGGGAACGCCTTGGGATTCCCCCAGAGGAGCTGCTCCAAGTGGCTGGGGAGAGGGAAGTCTGGGCCTCCCTACTTAGGCTGCTACCCCCGCGACCCGACCCCGGATAAGCGGAAGAAAATGGATGGATGGATAGCATGCCGGTGACGTATACAACGAAGTGACTTATTTATGTTTTTACCATATTTATAACCCAATTTTTGGCTGAGATCTGACAATTTCATTAATTCTGACCTGGAAAGTATTGAACACTAACATTTTCAGCCACTAGAGGGCGCTCGAGTAATAGGGCAAGCCAAGCGTCTCATTAAAGGTTGGTTTATACTTCTGTCTCACGTCTTTTACCCCCAATTGAGTGAAAAAAGGTTGCGCAACTTCTGGCTGCACTCCTGCTGTGATCCCCGGGTGACAGCCTATCTTGTATGCAGCGACTTGCAGTTCTGCTTGGGGGCCACGTACAAGACGGGCTGTCACCGGGGGATCACAGCAGGAGTGCAGCCAGAAGTTGCGCAACCTTTTTTCACTCAATGGGGGGTAAAAGACGTGAGACAGAAGTATAAACCAGGCTTAATAGGTAAAAGTGGCTATTAATGAGACACTTGACTTGCCATACCAAGCCACCTTCGTCTCGCTCTGGAACTCCTGGAGCAAACGTCAAATCAGCTGCATTTCACCGTACGGCCCAGGTGAAATGCAGCTGATTTGACCATTTAAGTGCATTTCTTAAGGAAAAGTTCAACTGAGACACACCTTTGCTATAATTTCGAGAAAACAAACAATTGTTTTTAAGTGTTAATCTTGTTAAATAATTGTTAGTCCTCCCATGCACGCTCCCGCCATTTGGTATCCAATCGATTTTTGGTACAGTACAAGACAGGGCCACATTTCCAGGTCGTCAGCGGTGACACATAATAGATGAGACTTATATGGCGAAGCGATGTATTTATGATTTTTTTCCGCTTTATTAGACATATTTGAACTGATGCGACTTATACGGCGGTGCGACGTGAACGGCGAAAAGTACGATAAACCCAACAATAAAAACTTGTAAAAACACAAATCATGAAAAATTCCCAGTTTTACTTTACTAGATAGATTTTTCTTAAAAGACATATCCACTTCTGTTTATCAAAACATTTTCTTGTCGTCCACTCTATGCAGTTCTTTGGGCAGCAGTGTAATCATTCTGAACAAGTCAGTTCTGGCTGACGATAAGGGACTTTGGGCCTAAATCTGGGAAGTGGTACTTTCTTAACCTTGTTTAATTGCATTTCCTCGGAGAACCAATTCAAGTGATCAACTTCTGAAAAGTTCAAAGGTTTTCCAGCTCTCGCATCATTCATTCTCTGACCCGGACACCCATTCACATCCCATCCCGCACAGCCAGAACACCCATGATGCACCATTACAAACAAAAACCTACTATACGAGCCTCTAATAAAGGGAAAGAGTTGCAGCATTGAACTTCTTATAATAAATTATGATTACTGCTGTGGATATTACCCGGTTAATGCCTGTCTAAGCAGTGGCAACAGGGAGACAACCTCCTCTCTGTAATTTATTTTCCCATGTAAGAATCATTCATCACGGAGCTTCAGCTCACAGTGAAAGTGTGCAGAAACTGGAAAACACAATGTGGGGTGGACAATAAGCCAAGACTGATGTTGCAGCTAGAAATGCTTGCTAGAAGACATAAGTTGAAATTAAAAACCTACCATTGCTTGAAATAATTCGCTGCCTTTGAGTTACGTAGCTTAAAGTGTCTGTGACATCATCTTCCTTCTTTTCATGAAATGATAGAAGATATATATCTTGTATCATTCAACTATGTTCGTTTTTGCAAACAAAATGATAAATTAATGAAAATTCCTTTCAAACTGAGATTAAAATTAAAATCAGTGTTTCTTCTTGGAATATCCGACTACACGCGAATGCACCATCTGTGACGTAGGAGGATGAACCTCGAGTCTGTGTGTGCCAATGATAACGCATCAATTCTCTGCCAGATCGCCTTTTTTTTGTATAATGCCGTTACTTTGTGTCGCATTTGGGTGTTCTAATATCATCAGTGAACAAGTGAGCCTTTTCACTTTCCCAAAAGATGAAATACTTCGTCAAGTATCAAATAAATAAAGCTGCCCCCCCTCTCGGAGCGCACTCGCTTCCTGAACAGGTAAGACAAAAAAAATATATATATATACAGGTGCGGACCTAAATTAGAACCTGCTGTTTCTGCTCATCTAACTTCCTGCTTCCCAAACTGAAGACAAATTGCTCAAATCTTAACTTAGATTGATAATTTCGTCGTTTTATTTATTGTCCGCCATGAAAATTTAATAGGGCCGTTCTAAAGACGTTAATTCGCGTGTAGTCAGATATTCCAAGAAGAAACACTGATTTTAATTTTAATCTCAGTTTGAAAGGAATTTTCATTAATTTATCATTTTGTTTGCAAAACCGAACATAGTTGAATGATACAAGATACAGTATATATCTTCTATCATTTCATGAAAAGAAGGAAGATGATGTCACAGACACTTTAAAATCATCTCATGCCGAGAACCGTCCAAGTTGAAGCGGTTACCCTGAAATCTACGTTACGTACAGTCTCGAGCGGCAGCAGCCATTTTGAGTTGTATTGACTCTAAAGGGTCATCTGCATTTAAGAATTATTTTCAAAATATTCATTAAAATCTAAGAGGTTCATGAGATATTTATTAACAAACAGGTCTGACTCAACAGTTAATGTTAAAGTTTTAGGCAAATGTTTCTCACAAGATGAAGTCCTCAGCTTACAGTGGTGCTTGAAAGTTTGTGAATTCTTTCAAATGTTCTATATTTCTGTATAAATATGAGCTAAAACATCAGATTTTCACACAAGTCCTAAAAGTAGATGCAGAGAACCCAGTTGAACAAATGAGACAAAACATTATACTTGATGATTTATTTATTGAGGAAAATGATCCAATATTTTGCACACCTTGGAGGAACTTTATCCATTCCTCTGTACAGAACAGCTTCACCTCTGGATGTTGGTGGTTTCCTCACATCAACTGCAGCTTCAGGTCCTTCCACAACATCTGGATTGGATTAAGGTCCGGACTTTGACTTGGCCATTCCAAAACATTAATTCTTCCTGAACCATTCTTTGGTAGAACATCTTGTGTGCTGAAGGTCACTGACGCAGCGTGACCCACCTTTAGATTCAGTTCATGGACAGATGTTCTGACATTTTCCTTTATAATTCTCTGATATAATTCAGGATTCATTGTTCCATCAATGATGGCAAGACGTCCTGGCCCAGATGCAGCAGAACAGGCCCAAACATGATACTACCACCACCATGTTTCACAGATGGGATAAGGTGTTTATGCAGGAATGCAGAGTTTTCCTTTCTCCAAACATAACTCTTCATTTAAACCAAAACGTTCTTCCAACAATCTTCTGGTTTGTCCATGTGATCTTTATCAAACTGCAGATGAGCAGCCATGTTCTTTTTGGAGAGCAGTGGTTTGTCCTTCAACCCTGCCATGAACCATTGTTGTTCAGTGTTCTCCTGATGGTGGACTCAGGAACATCAACATCAATGTGAGAAAGAGAAGTTACCCTGGGGTCCTTTATGACCTCGCCCACTATTCCACACCTTGGAGTGATCTTGGTTGGTCCACCACTCCTGGGGAGGTAACAACGGTCTTGAACTTCCTCCATTTGTTCACCATCTGCCTGACTGTGGATTGTTGGAGTCCAAACTCTTTACAGATGTTTTGTAACATTTTCCATCCTGATGAGCATCAACAACTCTTTTTCTGAGCTCCTCAGAAATCTCCTTTGTTCCTGTCATGATCCACAAACATGTTGTGAAGAGCAGACTTTGATAGATCCTGTTCTTTAAATCAAACATGGTGTCCACTCACACCTGATCATCATCCACTGATTGAAAACACCTGACTCTAGTTTCACCTTTAAATTAACTGATAATCCTAATATATATATATATATTATATAATATGTAATATTTATAATAACCAAGTATAATAGTTGTGTCTCTTTTGTTCAACTGGTTTCGCTTTATCTACTTCTCTACTGCTGGTCCAAGACAGTGGAATGCAAAGGTGGGCGCCAGACCGCTGGGGAGCGCTAAAGCGCTAATCCGCTTATAGCGGACCTAAACAATTTGTCAGCGTTATAGCGGATTGACTAACTTTTATAATTCATAAGCGGATTTGCGCTATTTTTATTACCGCTAATAACTAATTATCTATCAGTAAAAACGAAAAAAACTTATTTACGGGCTCTTAAATCAACCGGACGACTGCTAACAGACCATATCCTGTCAGCGCCGGATGTGGTCCGTGACAAAAAAGCGTCCCCCTCAGTCTCTTGGCTAGAGAGAGCGCTCTCTCTATAGCAGTTAGCAGCCAGTGTGTTACTCTGCAGCCTTATTGCTTGTTTTCGAAGAGTCAGACGAAGAGTTTTTAACATGGAGGGTGAACTTATGGATGTTTCTCAGCGGCCTACGCGACGCGTCAGCGCCTCATTTGCCCTGTTCAAAATGGCGACGGCCACAGAAGCAAAGGACTTTACAACAAAACACGGTAAAAACAATTATTTCTTTGCTGAGAAAAAATATATTTCTTAGCTGACTTTATAGCACAAGGTTTTTCTGAGCTTAACCGTTTCACGAAATGGTCAAATCTGCTGGATTAAAAAAAGTAGTTCGCCATTTGCACGTTAGCGCGTTAGCATTAGCTTCCGCTAGCTTTGCTAAGACATAAGCGCTTTTGAAATTGCGGACCTAAATAAATTAATAAGCGCTTAGAAATAGCGGAACTAATTTTTGGATTAGCGCTGCCCAGCACTGGTGGAATGAGTAACCACTACATGTCAGGCAGGCCCCCTCCCTCACGGTTTTTAAGTCTCGCTTAAAAACCCACTTATATTCTGTGGCTTTTTACACGTTGTGATATGTTTTTAACCTGTCTGTATTCTACAGTGTTAGTCATTCGTTATTATTTTTCCTTTTGGATCTACAGTATGTATTTTTTACTGTGTGCTTTGTTTGTTTCTCCTGTGCAGCACTTTGGTCGGACTTGTTGCTGTTTTAAGTGCCCTATAAATAAAATGGTATGATACTTTTAGGACTTGTGTGAAAATCTGAGGATGTTTTAGCTCATATTTATGCAGAAACATAGGCAGATTTTCTAAAAGCAACCAAAGAATCGGAACAGTTCACCGATTTGGGTAGTTGGTGTCCTGTGGGGGAGGAAAAGAGCGCGAGAGAAACGGACCCAAACAAAAGAGTACATCACCATAAATATTTACTTGTATAATAATGCTTCAGATTGTGAATATTAAAAGAACCGTCCTCTGTGTGTGTGTGTGTTAGTACTTGTATGTTGAGTGTTACGTCTCCACAGGGACGCAGGAGTGGCCCCTGAGTAAAACACTGACTAATTCTGCTCAGATGAGATGTGATCAACAATTATGACAAAACACTTCAGGTACATTTACAGATTGCTTTTTTGGCATGTAAAAACAAACAAACAAATAAACAAAACAAACAGCTGGGGATCAATGTCCATTATTTCAGTCAACATACCTTGGGAACAGTTTCCACACCTAATGATAATATTAGTTTATAACACAAGTGTCCAAACTTTTTCATACATCAGCCAAACATGTCAAGATGAAATATTTGGGTCCCAGAAATGTGAATTTAAGATAATAAAGTGTAAATATATATCATTTTAAAAATACAATTAAATATAATTCAAAATACACATCTTATTGGCCACAGATTTGACACGCAGAAGACTAATACATGTATGGTAGAATAATCTGATTAAATAAAAGAGCAATCATTTGAGAAAACTATACGTCCTATATATACTATACAGTGAGGACATGGAGGTAGTTGGAGTGAGGACAGAATGAGATGAAGGGGGGTGACTCGATGTGGACACCCCTGAACAGGGAACAGCCGAAAGAAGAAGATTCAAAAATCTGATGAAACCAGTCTGTAAGTGCGGACTCTCATCTTTTCTGAATCTGTAAAGACTCTGCGTCCCCAGCTTTACTTGTTTTACACAAAACACTGAGGCAGGAAAAAGCATCTGGTTTTAAAAAGTATAAAAGAGCTTTATGGTGTTCAGTCCAGTTTAAAGTCCGACACAGCTACAGTAACTCTTTGCTTCATGGGCTTGTGCAGATTTCAATTACCATACAAACAAGAGAACTATACGGCACATTACAGTATACACCTGTCAATAACTTATTAAACAGCAATCTATGGTATTGGCCCAGACGAACAAAGACCTTGTTTTAACTTTGACCTTGGTTTGCAACCTTGACCTTGGAGCTGGGGTGATGAAAAGATTATACAACACTGTTTGTTGTGTATGAAGTTCTATTAAATTATCTGGAGCAAATCAGAAGTTAAGCAGATCAGACGAAGGTCTGGCAGCCTGGATGATTGAGCTGTCAAACCTTTCTCTGAACTGTAATCCAGGTATCAAATCCGATAATTCTCAATCAGGTCATCTGGACAGTTTCTTTTTAGTAGAAACATTTCACCCTCACTCCAGAGGGCTTCATTAGTCAGAGTAGTTCCAGCACACTGTTCCCCCACCAAGCCGTAAACAACTTAAGTGGACCAACCAGTTTGTTGGAGCTTGGTGGGGGAACAGTGTGCTGGAACTACTCTGGCTGATGAAGCCCTCTGGAGTGAGGGTGAAACGTTTCTACTAAAAAAGAAACTGTCCAGATGACCTGATTGAGAATTATCGGATTTGATACCTGGATTACTGAGCATGAACTTTCTTGTCTTGAACCACTTTGGCTGTGGCTGCCTGCCTGGGAGGAGTCGACGAGGGACAGGACGGCCTCCAGAAACTATCTTGGCTCCAGCAAATTGGTTGGTCCACTTAAGTTGTTTACGGCTTGGTGGGGGAACAGTGTGCTGGAACTACTCTGACTGATGAAACCCTCTGGAGTGAGGGTGAAACGTTTCTACTAAAAAGAAACTGTCCAGAGAATTATCTGACTTTCTCTGAACCATTTACGCCAATTGTCCTCAGGCTGTTTGTGTGAGTAGCAAGCTGGACATCTGGCCTACAACATTTGATTGTTGTACACAATGACTGGTTGTGTTGGACGGATGGTCCCCTGTTTGAATGTGTAAAGCCAGTTTCTGGGAATTCCACAGACGGTTGGCTTGAAACTCACCAATGAGGTGCTATTTATAAGACAGATCTGCGTTGGCAGGCCTCAGACTCATGAAGTCTTCCGGATGAAAGATGAAACATTTATCCCTAAAACAAACTGTCCAGACAACCTGATTTAACCCTTTTTTGGAGATTTACACATATGACATATGTATGAACAGAAAGAGACTATACCATAATACATGCATATTAATCTGGGATATTCTTCATCAGTTTTATACGCCTGTACAACCAGGAGTTTTAACTTTGGACCAAAACTTGTGTTTCCTTGAGTGGTATCCTTCTATAGAAGCTGTACTGATCAACTCCATGTCAGTATAGAGACATCAACCAAAATCCACCTAATCTCATTCTGTTTACCGCCCATTCATGCTCCGCTGCCAGCAATCAGGATTCAAAGGCAGGCCGCACGCAGCAGTATGGAGCCAACATCAGTTGAACTTATCAGGTATTAGGCGTTGCAATCTCCTTTTCATGAGCACCCAGTCTATAAACACTATTGATTTTCACACAGTGCGTTTTGGCACTCGTGTCTAGTGTCTAGTGGATTGTCACAGGAGTGACTGGTAATGAATAATAATGCAGAGTTGTGGGGAGACGCTCAGAGATTTTTTCCGATACGGTTAAAACAGCGACTGCTGGTCTGAACAGAAGCTCAGGGTGAGCTCGGCTGAACCCGGGGACATACGGTGAAACGCCATCAAGAATGCTTAAAGCTGCGAGAGGCTAAACCGAGGCTACAACCTGCAGGGGGTGAAAAATATATATATATTGTTCACGTGTTTTAAAAAAAATGTTCATTCCAAAGCAGTAAAATCTTCAGTAATTTGAAATAGAAATCTAATTTGAAACTTTTTTTTTTTCTTTGTAAATGTGTTTCTCTTTTATAGAACATGAAAGTTTCAACTCAAGCTACAAGCAGCAATTTCAGGGTAATAATTGAATTCTTTTATCTTACCCAAACAATGCTCTGCACTTGCATGCTCAAGAAACTACATGTTTTTATGAAATGACTTCCACTGTAAGCCTTTGAGCTAAGCATGACCCGGTGCTCCAGGTGGGCAAGAAGTATTCATTAGAGTTTTCTCTTTCGATAAGAGGCATCATAAATATTTCCACATAAGACAAAGTCTCAAGAGGGCAGGCACAGAAGGTGTTTTATTCCCAATAACACTTGAAAAAAACAAACATGCAAAGTGGATTTTAGTATGTTTGCTCACATATTTCCACTTTCAAAACTCTATTTTTCCAAACCCAAATTTAACAGTTCCTGTTCATTTTAAGGCCATTTTCAAAGCACAAGTTTGCTATAATTTACTATATTTACTATAAATCAAACTAAAGAAACTGCATTTCCACGGAAAATGCAGTGTGAATAATTGCTGCAGAAGTAATTGCTGAAAAACAGTTGAAATTAGAAAAAATTAAATAAAAAACATGCTGAAATGGAAGAAAAAAAAAACTAAATTAGCAGAAGAAGGCAGAACGAACATATACTTGCTGAATTAAGTTTAAATAAGAAGAAATGAGAATAAAAATTAGCAGGAAAAGAAAATCTGAGAATATCAAAAAGTAGCTGAAAAGTCAGAAAGAAGCTGAAACTACCAAAAGGAAGCAGAAACAGCTGAAATGAGCTAAAAAATGTAGAATTAGCTGAAAAGGCTAAATAATAGCATGAAACTTCTAAATAGTAGTTGAAATTGCAGAAAAAGCTCAAACTGAAAGGAAAAGTTGAAAAAAGCATAGTAAACTGAAATTAGCAGAACAACGTGAATTAGGCTTAAAGTAGCAGAAATTACCACAAAAATTTTGAATTATCTGAAAACAACTGAAATTAGCTAAAAAGCTAGCTGAAAAGCTAGAACAAGCAGAAGGAAATAAAGAGAATATGTTTGCCCAATTAAGCTGAAATAAGAAGAAATTAGCACAAAAGGTGGAAATTATCTGGAAAAAGCTGAAATTAGTGAAAAAAAGAAACTGAAAGGTACCTAAAAAAGCAACAACAATAAAAGCTTAAATCAAGCTGAAGGAAGTGGAGAGAACACATTTTTGCTGAATAAGGCTGAAAAAAGTAGAAATGAGTGCCGAAATAAGCACACAAAAAAAAATACAAAAAAAGCTGAAAAGTACCTAAAAAAAAAAAAGGTTAAATCACCTGAAAGAATATGCTGGTGAAGATTCTCAGTCGTCCAGGACATGATAAATCAAAAAGGCGTTCAATACAAGATCAACTGGACTTTATTTGTAACAGAAGACGTTTCGCTTCTCATCCGAGGAGCTTTATCAATTCAAATTGATATATAGCCCTCCCTGGGCTGCCACCTTACCGTGGTGGAGGGGTTTGAGTGTCCCAATGATCCTAGGAGCTATGCTGTCAGGGGCTTCATGCCCCTAGTAGGGTCACCCAAGGCAGACAGGTCCTAGGTGAGGGACCAGACAAAGTGCAGCCCAAAAACCCCTATGATGAGTACAATTAATGGACTAAGTTTTCCCTCGCCCGGACGCGGGTCACCGGGGCCCCACTCTGGAGCCAGGCCCGGAGGTGGGGCACGCTGGCGAGCGCCTGGTGGCCGGGTTTTTACCCATGGAGCCCGGCCGGGCACAGCCCGAAGAGGAGACGTGGGTCCCCCTTCCCATGGGCTCACCACCTGTGGGAGGGGCCAAAGGGGTCGGGTGCAATGTGAGATGGGTGGTGGCCGAGGGCGGGGACCCTGGCGGTCTGATCCTCGGCTACAGAAGCTGGCCATTGGGACATGGAATGTCACCTCTCTGGTGGGGAAGGAGCCTGAGCTAGTGTGTGAGGTTGAGAGTTTCCGACTAGAAATAGTCGGACTCACCTCAACGCATGGCTCTGGCTCTGGAACCAGTTTCCTTGAGAGGGGTTGGACACTCTTCCACTCTGGAGTTGCCCCTGGTGAGAGGCGCCGAGCAGGAGTGGGCATACTGGTTGCCCCCCATCTTGGTGCCTGTACGTTGGGGTTCACCCCGGTGAACGAGAGGGTAGCCTCCCTTCGCCTACGTGTGGGGGGACGGGCTCTGACTGTNAGCAGAAATTAGCAGAAAGAAGTTAGAAGCACAAAAATGTTTTAGTTAGCAGAAAGAATCAGAAAAGAGCACAAAACAGCTAAAAAACAACTGCAGAAATCAGCTGAAAGTAGCTGAAAAAATGTTTAAATTTGCACAAGGAAGTTGAAAGAAGCTGAAGCAGAACAAAATGAGCAGTAAAAGGTTGAAAACAGATCTAAAGATCTGAAGGATGTAAAATGAGCTCAATTCATTTTATATGAGAAAAATAAAGTGGCAGAAAAGGCTAAATATTTCAAAAAGCTAAAGTTGCACCAATACCAAAAGTCATAGCAGGATTGTCCTGAAAGAACCGAACGTTTTGATTCATGATTTGTTGAAATAGCTGAAAACTGTGGGACGAGAAAGATGCTGAAAAACGTACAGAAGACAAATGGATCACAACAGTGTGAATGCTTCATGAACGTTCACACAACACACTTCAAACACAAGTTTTAATGCTTGGAACACTTCTGGACAAAATAAACTCCTTCTGACCATTTTTCTTACAAATTTATAATCTCCATTAAACTACCGGTATTAACTTTTTCAAAACAACTTTGATTTGTAAATCTGTTCCAGTCAAGACAAAAAGCTGAACATATTTTAAGACTAAACCTTAAGATGTCAGGTTTCTTGGCTAACGGTCTGTTTCTGGAGCGCACACAGTCAAAATAAGGCTGAGGGCAAGAAGCAGCCCCGGACACGTCTCAGTTCAGGCCTCAACATAAACAAAACAACTTGAAATGAATGAAAAAAAAAAACAAAACAGAGTTTAAGTCGTGGTTCTTGAGGAAAGTTAAAACAAGCTCTGCACTGACTTTAACCAGTTAAAAAAACACACTGCTTTTAGACTAAACTAGGCCTAAACAATGCTTGTCAGTGTTTAAAGTCAAAGTTTGTGCTGACAAACA
>JBBPBX010041899.1:5252-28642 GCA_038048925.1 Garcialebias charrua | reverse complement strand
TATTATGAATGTCACTGGTGGTGTTTTACCATTTCTTAAGAATGAAAACAAAGCCTCTTGCAAGTAGAAATGCAGAAATGTCTTAATCTCACTTATTTTCCTTTCTATAATTTATATATATATATATAATTTATTTTTATATATTTTTATTTGTTCTTTGTTGTTTTAGTGAGTCAAATAGGTTCTTCTCATTGTGAGCATTTCATTGTACTGTTGACCTTGCTTTAATCTGCATTTGATAACACCATAAAAACTTGAAACATTTTTTTGTTTGTTGAGAAAATAGCCCCTGATGGACATATGAGGAGCCGCCACTGCTGATATGTGGAGACGTTTCAATAGACACACATGCATCATGGATCGGAAATCTGCAGTTTGGATTGAAAAAATCTGATGCGTAAATGATGCTGGTATTGGAGGCCAATACAGATATCGGCACGGACCCATCCCTACTTCGTACCCAACCCTGGGCTGCAATGGGCAACCCCATAATTATGGCACTGGGGCAATGACCTCCCACATGCAAACATACATGGACTTTGACTGCGATGGCTGGGAATCGAACCCAGGTCAACTGCTTGGAAGGCAGCTATGCTCACCACTGCACCACCATCGCTAAAAAAGCTGTGGCCATATATGTATATATATATATATATATATATATATATATATATATATATATATATATATATATATATATATATATATATATATATATAAATATATGTATATATCATGTACACTCTCTCTCTGCACCGTAGAAACCCAAACAATCAGGCCAGGTTTTTTGTATACCTCTTTTTGCTTCCTTTCACCTGATCCCATTGCAAATAGATTGTGTGCTGGAATACTTATTTAAAAAAATAATGCTGGGAAAATATTAAACATTGAAATTTCGATTAATCACAATATTTTTTGATTAACCATGATTAATTGCATTACTATGGACAAAATTAAATTGGGACTCAAAGATGTTTAGAGCATTTTTAAGGTACTGTTTTATATAAAACAGGTTCAATGCATTTTTAAAAAATGAACATTTTAACAGCAGTGTTCCTCCTAGCTTGTTATGTTATGTTTATGCCATCATGTTTAGCAACTTTTAATAAAACCAGGATGAGTTACAACATTTAATTTCCCTTTGGGATTAATAAAGTGTTTTTGAACTGAACCGAAACATTCCTGCTATGAGTTTTGGTATTTTTGGCTTTTCCGTCCATGTTTTTCAATAATAAACATAACAAAGACAAAAGTTTCTGAATCGCTCTTAGTCTGGTCCCTCACTTTGTCCGCACCAACAGGACTTCTGGGATCACTGGGACACGCAAACACCTCCACCACGATAAGGTGGCGATTCACCGGGGTGAGGGGAAGGGGTGGGGGGGATGTCTGTGTCTGTGTTTGTCTGTGTCTGTCTGAGTCTGTGTCTATGTCTGTGTCTATGTCTGTGTCTATGTGATGACCAGTGAATAAATTGGTCTAAACTGTGGTAAATGGACTGTACTTGTATAGAGCTTAACCATAGTTTCCGGTGAAAAACCTACACGGCACGACGGTAACAGAGTCGGCTGTCATCACCGTGCTGCAGTTAAAAAAAAAAAAAAAGATAATCCAAAACAAATTTAAAGTCACTGGTCGGTGTTGTAAAAGTCTGTGTTTGTGTGTGTGTGTGTGTGTGAGGTCTGTGTGTCTGAGTCTGAGTCCGTGAAGGGAAGAGCATTCAGTTGGAAGCGTTTTTATTTTTCTTCCAACTGTCAGGCTTTCGGAGACCAAAGAAATGTCGTGTTTTCTTCCAGAAAGATTTCTTTGTCTCTCTGGGCTGAACCTCGGTCATCTCGGGCAGGGATGTGGTCTGGACCGAAGCCTGAATCTCTTTGTTGAGCTGGCTTAAAAACGTTTTCGACACGACTTTAAGCGCCTCAACATCCAAGCCATTGCTGACTTTGAGTTGGTCGTAGGATGTTGACATTTGTTCCAGCTCTTGTTTGTGCTTCAACTCTGCGTCCTCTGCGACCTGACACAGAGCCTGGATCTCCACCTCCATGGTCAGTTTCAGAAGATCCTGCTGGCGCTCAGTTTCTGTGACCTGATTCTGTAATGTCACAGCCTGCTGATGAAGTGAGGCAAATTCCAGCTGGTATTTGCTGCTCAGATCATCAGTTACCAGTTTAGCTTCATCCAGCAGCCGCTGGAGAGCCTCCGTTTTGTCTTTCTCCAGCCGGAGTTCAGACAAAAACTTTTGTTGGCTGGTCACGTGAGCCACTTTGAGTTCCTCATAATCCTGCTGAAGGAGCTTCTTCTTCTTCTGCTTGATAGAACTCTGTACCTGGGAGCCAATCTTGGCACAACTTAGAGTTTCTGCATCAGTATACTTCTGCAGTCTCTCGTATTGTTGCCGAACCTCCTTTTCTTTTTTAATAAAGACCTCTTTGAGGTTTTTCTGCTTGTCCAACTGGGCCTTGGTGTCCTGAAGCTCTTCCCACAGTTGGTTTGCACGATGGTTCGCGTTGAACGACCGTCCCCTTTCTTCATTGAGAAGGGCGTTCAGCCTGTCGATCTCGTGATAGACCGACGGTTGCTCCATCCGGGCTCCCTGGTTCCTGCCTCGTCTAGGATTGGGTTGTCTCTGATAAGACATTTTCCAAAATCCACTGTCAAAAACTTTTGCTACACTAAAACGATCCTTCGCTATGAAGAGGTTTGAGTGAAATGAGCTGAAGAGAAGCGTTCTGGTTTATAAACAATGATGCCATGATGTCACATGATGACATCATGGCATCATGATGCATCCTTTGATCCAAGCTGTCTTTGTGACATCATCATGATGTCACAAAGACACTATGGATCATTGTTCCTTTGATGACTTTCCTTTGAAGATTCCACCTGTGATCTGTTCTTTGTTTGTTTATTTTTTAATTACAATCTGTTCGTTGTTTATTTATTTTTAAAATTACAATCTGTCTTTTACTAAAATACTAGCCTGGTTAAAACCAGACCCTTGTCCTTCACTTCGCTTCGTACTAGGGTCTGGGACTTCTCCCATAGAGAACGATTTCTCCGGTAGATTTTTGACCGGACCAATCAGAGAACAGAAGGCGGAGTTTTGTTAGTTTAGCCTGGCGAGGTCCAGGCTATTCAGATAAATTGCTCAGAAACCACTCGGTGGATATTTTTTCTGCTACCAGTGTGTAATTATATGGCTCTAATTTACTGACTGTTGGCCTGGATGAAACATTTGAGATAAAATTCGATTTTTTATAATTTATTTTCGTAGCGCACCCGAGGCTGTTTGGAAAATGTCAAACCGAAACAATTTAAATCCAGCAGATTTGACCATTTCGTGAATTGATTTAGGAACTGTTAAGCTCAGGAACACTTCTGATATAACGTCAGCTAAGAAATATATTTTTTCTCAGCAAAGAAATAATAGTTTTTTACCTTGTTTTCTTGAAAATTCCTTCGTGGCGGCAGCCATTTTAACTGACGACGTCAGTCGACGTCGTTCAAAACTCCGCCTTCTGTTCTCTGATTGGTCCGGTCAAAAATCTACCGGAGAAATCCTTGTCTATGGGAGAAGTCCCAGACCCTAGTACGAAGCGAAGTGAAGGACAAGGGTCTGGTTTTAACCAGGCTACTAAAATACTGTAACGATAAAAAACAGAATACAAAATACAACAATAAAAACACAAATAACAAAGAATAATATTTTGAATAAAACTATTTCCAAGATGTAGTTTTAGACTTGATTAAGCAATAAGGATTAATCAAGGTATAACTTGTCTAAAATAAAATAATTATTGATATAATAATAATAATATTAATAATGATATAAGAATAATTGATTTGTATCAAATGTGTAACAATTTAAATCATGTTTAGCCAACGTTGCACTGATGTCATCAGGTCCTCTCCTCCAAAAAGGGCTTCAGTTTCACTGTTGGTGTTTCATATCAGCACATACAGTCAGTAAATGTCCAGCATCTATCTATCTATCTATCTATCTATCTATCTATCTATCTATCTATCTATCTATCTATCTATCTATCTATCTATCTATCTATCTATCTATCTATCTATCTATCTATCTATCTATCTATCTATCTATCTATCTATCTATCTATCTATCTATCTATCTATCTATCTATCTATCTATCTATCTATCTATCTATCTATCTATCTATCTATCTATCTATCTATCTATCTATCTATCTATCTATCTATCTATCTATCTATCTATCTATCTATCTATCTATCTATGTATGTATGTATATGTATGTATGTATGTATGTATGTATCTATGTATGTATGTATGTATGTATGTATGTATGATGTATGTATGTATGTATCTATGTATGTATCTATGTATGTATGTATGTATGTATGTATGTATGATGTATGTATGTATGTATGTATGTATGTATCTATGTATGTATGTATGTATGTATGTATGTATGATGTATGTATGTATGTATCTATGTATGTATCTATGTATGTATGTATGTATGATGTATGTATGTATGTATCTATGTATGTATCTATGTATGTATGTATGTATGTATGTATGATGTATGTATGGGCGCTAGGGCGCCACCCCACTGGAGGTTCTGGACCATTTTACATTGAATACTTAAAAAAAAACATAAGAAATCGTAAAATAAAAATATTTCAAAATATATGCATACTGTATATGTTTTTAGTTGTGTAGGATAAATAGTTCATGAGTAATGATGAGTTATATTGTTTGTTTCAAAAAAACGTTTTCTGATTGGTGACATGTTTCTTGTCCTGGGGGCGCTCTTATCTTATCCATTGACTGTCGTCATAACCGACGCATGCGTACTTATGCCACAATGTTACTAAACAATGGGACGATTCTGGGCGCATTTTTCTACGCCCTGGACAGTCCAACGTGAGCTGTTCGTACAGAACAATGTACTTCCGGTCCAGTATTTTTATTATTTTTTGTCTGGGATTACAGAGCCGTGCAGTGACTCAAGCAGGCTTGCTCAGGTAAGTGTTAAATCATTGAAAGCCCTTTATCTAATATCTGCATTTCTGACTGATATGCCTCTCAGATATTAGATGGCTCTGTGAAAAAAGCCTTCAGCTGACTGCAAGTGGGAAGTGGTGAGTTTGTTTTTTCTTTGTTTGTTTGTTAGCATGCTAGCACTAGCCGCCTGGTTATTGTTCAGTATTGGACTCTGATGGCTACATTTATTTCAAATTGCTTATAAAAAATTATCAAATATTAATAATTTTATATAATAAATAAATCTCACTATTGATGTTATACTATTTCTTAACACTGTATTGATCTGGAGAATGGAAACAAAGCCCCTTGCAAGTAACTAGCTCATATTAACATTGAATTATTATGTATTTATACAGATAAAAATGTGCCATGGAAGATTTTCTTATAACGAGAGTCAATGGATAAGATGAGAGCGCCCCCAGGACCGGAAATACGTCACCAATCAGAAAACGTTTTTTGAAACAAACAATATAACTCATCATTACTCATAAAATATTTATCCTACCCAAGGATAGCCTGTATAAATAAAGGTTGAATGAATGAATGAATGAAAACTAAAAACATACATGCATATATTTCGAAATATTTTCACAATATAACTCATCATTACTCATAAAATATTTATCCTACCCAAGGATAGCCTGTATAAATAAAGGTTGAATGAATGAATGAATGAAAACTAAAAACATACATGCATATATTTCGAAATATTTTCATTTTATTATTTCATTTAAAAAAAATTTATTCAATGTAAAATGGTCCAGAACTTCCAGTGGGGCGACGCCCTGGTGCCCGCTATCTGCCGGCCGCCCCTGCTCTGATGGCTACATTTATTTTAATTTGCTCATAAAAAAATGATCAAACATTAATAATTTTATATTATGAATGTCACTGGTGGTGTTTTACCATTTCTTAACACTGTATTGATCTGGAGAATGAAAACAAAGCCTCTTGCAAGTAGAAATGCAGAAATGTCTTAATCTCACTTATTTTCCTTTCTATAATTTATATATATATATATAATTTATTTTTATATATTTTTATTTGTTCTTTGTTGTTTTAGTGAGTCAAATAGGTTCTTCTCATTGTGAGCATTTCATTGTACTGTTGACCTTGCTTTAATCTGCATTTGATAACACCATAAAAACTTGAAACATTTTTTTGTTTGTTGAGAAAATAGCCCCTGATGGACATATGAGGAGCCGCCACTGCTGATATGTGGAGACGTTTCAATAGACACACATGCATCATGGATCGGAAATCTGCAGTTTGGATTGAAAAAATCTGATGCGTAAATGATGCTGGTATTGGAGGCCAATACCGATATCGGCACGGACCCATCCCTACTTCGTACCCAACCCTGGGCTGCAATGGGCAACCCCATAATTATGGCACTGGGGCAATGACCTCCCACATGCAAACATACATGGACTTTGACTGCGATGGCTGGGAATCGAACCCAGGTCAACTGCTTGGAAGGCAGCTATGCTCACCACTGCACCACCATCGCTAAAAAAGTTGTGGCCATATATGTATATATATATATATATATATATATATATAATATATATGTATATATCATGTACACTCTCTCTCTGCACCGTAGAAACCCAAACAATCAGGCCAGGTTTTTTGTATACCTCTTTTTGCTTCCTTTCACCTGATCCCATTGCAAATAGATTGTGTGCTGGAATACTTATTTAAAAAAATAATGCTGGGAAAATATTAAACATTGAAATTTCGATTAATCACAATATTTTTTGATTAACCATGATTAATTGCATTACTATGGACAAAATTAAATTGGGACTCAAAGATGTTTAGAGCATTTTTAAGGTACTGTTTTATATAAAACAGGTTCAATGCATTTTTAAAAAATGAACATTTTAACAGCAGTGTTCCTCCTAGCTTGTTATGTTATGTTTATGCCATCATGTTTAGCAACTTTTAATAAAACCAGGATGAGTTACAACATTTAATTTCCCTTTGGGATTAATAAAGTGTTTTTGAACTGAACCGAAACATTCCTGCTATGAGTTTTGGTATTTTTGGCTTTTCCGTCCATGTTTTTCAATAATAAACATAACAAAGACAAAAGTTTCTGAATCGCTCTTAGTCTGGTCCCTCACTTTGTCCGCACCAACAGGACTTCTGGGATCACTGGGACACGCAAACACCTCCACCACGATAAGGTGGCGATTCACCGGGGTGAGGGGAAGGGGTGGGGGGGATGTCTGTGTCTGTGTTTGTCTGTGTCTGTCTGAGTCTGTGTCTATGTCTGTGTCTATGTCTGTGTCTATGTGATGACCAGTGAATAAATTGGTCTAAACTGTGGTAAATGGACTGTACTTGTATAGAGCTTAACCATAGTTTCCGGTGAAAAACCTACACGGCACGACGGTAACAGAGTCGGCTGTCATCACCGTGCTGCAGTTAAAAAAAAAAAAAAAAGATAATCCAAAACAAATTTAAAGTCACTGGTCGGTGTTGTAAAAGTCTGTGTTTGTGTGTGTGTGTGAGGTCTGTGTGTCTGAGTCTGAGTCCGTGAAGGGAAGAGCATTCAGTTGGAAGCGTTTTTATTTTTCTTCCAACTGTCAGGCTTTCGGAGACCAAAGAAATGTCGTGTTTTCTTCCAGAAAGATTTCTTTGTCTCTCTGGGCTGAACCTCGGTCATCTCGGGCAGGGATGTGGTCTGGACCGAAGCCTGAATCTCTTTGTTGAGCTGGCTTAAAAACGTTTTCGACACGACTTTAAGCGCCTCAACATCCAAGCCATTGCTGACTTTGAGTTGGTCGTAGGATGTTGACATTTGTTCCAGCTCTTGTTTGTGCTTCAACTCTGCGTCCTCTGCGACCTGACACAGAGCCTGGATCTCCACCTCCATGGTCAGTTTCAGAAGATCCTGCTGGCGCTCAGTTTCTGTGACCTGATTCTGTAATGTCACAGCCTGCTGATGAAGTGAGGCAAATTCCAGCTGGTATTTGCTGCTCAGATCATCAGTTACCAGTTTAGCTTCATCCAGCAGCCGCTGGAGAGCCTCAGTTTTCTCTTTCTCCAGCCGGAGTTCCAAAGAAAACTTCTCTTGGCTCACGACGTGAGCCACTTTGAGCTGGTCATAGGACGTTGACATTAGCTCAAGATCTTGTTTCAGTTTCCGCTCTGCATCTTCTGAAATTGTACGCAGAGCCTGGATCTCCTTCTCCATGGATATTTTCAGAAGATCCAGCTGAAACTTGTTTTCCGTGGCCTGATCTTGTAAAGCCACAACCTGCTGATGAAGTGAGGCGACTTCCACTTGGTGTCTGCTGCTCTGTTCATCAGTCAGGCGTTTGGCTTCATCCAGCAGCCGCTGGAGAGCCTCCGTTTTGTCTTTCTCCAGCCGGAGTTCAGACAAAAACTTTTGTTGGCTGGTCACGTGAGCCACTTTGAGTTCCTCATAATCCTGCTGAAGGAGCTTCTTCTTCTTTTGCTTGATAGAACTCTGTACCTGGGAGCCAATCTTGGCACAACTTAGAGTTTCTGCATCAGTATACTTCTGCAGTCTCTCGTATTGTTGCCGAACCTCCTTTTCTTTTTTAATAAAGACCTCTTTGAGGTTTTTCTGCTTGTCCAACTGGGCCTTGGTGTCCTGAAGCTCTTCCCACAGTTGGTTTGCACGATGGTTCGCGTTGAACGACCGTCCCCTTTCTTCATTGAGAAGGGCGTTCAGCCTGTCGATCTCGTGATAGACCGACGGTTGCTCCATCCGGGCTCCCTGGTTCCTGCCTCGTCTAGGATTGGGTTGTCTCTGATAAGACATTTTCCAAAATCCACTGTCAAAAACTTTTGCTACACTAAAACGATCCTTCGCTATGAAGAGGTTTGAGTGAAATGAGCTGAAGAGAAGCGTTCTGGTTTATAAACAATGATGCCATGATGTCACATGATGACATCATGGCATCATGATGCATCCTTTGATCCAAGCTGTCTTTGTGACATCATCATGATGTCACAAAGACACTATGGATCATTGTTCCTTTGATGACTTTCCTTTGAAGATTCCACCTGTGATCTGTTCTTTGTTTGTTTATTTTTTAATTACAATCTGTTCGTTGTTTATTTATTTTTAAAATTACAATCTGTCTTTTACTAAAATACTAGCCTGGTTAAAACCAGACCCTTGTCCTTCACTTCGCTTCGTACTAGGGTCTGGGACTTCTCCCATAGAGAACGATTTCTCCGGTAGATTTTTGACCGGACCAATCAGAGAACAGAAGGCGGAGTTTTGTTAGTTTAGCCTGGCGAGGTCCAGGCTATTCAGATAAATTGCTCAGAAACCACTCGGTGGATATTTTTTCTGCTACCAGTGTGTAATTATATGGCTCTAATTTACTGACTGTTGGCCTGGATGAAACATTTGAGATAAAATTCGATTTTTTATAATTTATTTTCGTAGCGCACCCGAGGCTGTTTGGAAAATGTCAAACCGAAACAATTTAAATCCAGCAGATTTGACCATTTCGTGAATTGATTTAGGAACTGTTAAGCTCAGGAACACTTCTGATATAACGTCAGCTAAGAAATGTATTTTTTCTCAGCAAAGAAATAATAGTTTTTTACCTTGTTTTCTTGAAAATTCCTTCGTGGCGGCAGCCATTTTAACTGACGACGTCAGTCGACGTCGTTCAAAACTCCGCCTTCTGTTCTCTGATTGGTCCGGTCAAAAATCTACCGGAGAAATCCTTGTCTATGGGAGAAGTCCCAGACCCTAGTACGAAGCGAAGTGAAGGACAAGGGTCTGGTTTTAACCAGGCTACTAAAATACTGTAACGATAAAAAACAGAATACAAAATACAACAATAAAAACACAAATAACAAAGAATAATATTTTGAATAAAACTATTTCCAAGATGTAGTTTTAGACTTGATTAAGCAATAAGGATTAATCAAGGTATAACTTGTCTAAAATAAAATAATTATTGATATAATAATAATAATATTAATAATGATATAAGAATAATTGATTTGTATCAAATGTGTAACAATTTAAATCATGTTTAGCCAACGTTGCACTGATGTCATCAGGTCCTCTCCTCCAAAAAGGGCTTCAGTTTCACTGTTGGTGTTTCATATCAGCACATACAGTCAGTAAATGTCCAGCATCTATCTATCTATCTATCTATCTATCTATCTATCTATCTATCTATCTATCTATCTATCTATCTATCTATCTATCTATCTATCTATCTATCTATCTATCTATCTATCTATCTATCTATCTATCTATCTATCTATCTATCTATCTATCTATCTATCTATCTATCTATCTATCTATCTATCTATCTATCTATCTATCTATCTATCTATCTATCTATCTATCTATCTATCTATCTATCTATCTATCTATCTATCTATCTATCTATCTATCTATCTATCTATCTATCTATCTATCTATCTATCTATCTATCTATCTATCTATCTATCTATCTATCTATCTATCTATCTATCTATCTATCTATCTATCTATCTATCTATCTATCTATCTATCTATCTATCTATCTATCTATCTATCTATCTATCTATCTATCTATCTATCTATCTATCTATCTATCTATCTATCTATCTATCTATCTATCTATCTATCTATCTATCTATCTATCTATCTATCTATCTATCTATCTATCTATCTATCTATCTATCTATCTATCTATCTATCTATCTATCTATGTATGTATGTATCTATGTATGTATGTATGTATGTATGTATGTATGTATGATGTATGTATGGGCGCTAGGGCGCCACCCCACTGGAGGTTCTGGACCATTTTACATTGAATACTTAAAAAAAAACATAAGAAATCGTAAAATAAAAATATTTCAAAATATATGCATACTGTATATGTTTTTAGTTGTGTAGGATAAATAGTTCATGAGTAATGATGAGTTATATTGTTTGTTTCAAAAAAACGTTTTCTGATTGGTGACATGTTTCTTGTCCTGGGGGCGCTCTTATCTTATCCATTGACTGTCGTCATAACCGACGCATGCGTACTTATGCCACAATGTTACTAAACAATGGGACGATTCTGGGCGCATTTTTCTACGCCCTGGACAGTCCAACGTGAGCTGTTCGTACAGAACAATGTACTTCCGGTCCAGTATTTTTATTATTTTTTGTCTGGGATTACAGAGCCGTGCAGTGACTCAAGCAGGCTTGCTCAGGTAAGTGTTAAATCATTGAAAGCCCTTTATCTAATATCTGCATTTCTGACTGATATGCCTCTCAGATATTAGATGGCTCTGTGAAAAAAGCCTTCAGCTGACTGCAAGTGGGAAGTGGTGAGTTTGTTTTTTCTTTGTTTGTTTGTTAGCATGCTAGCACTAGCCGCCTGGTTATTGTTCAGTATTGGACTCTGATGGCTACATTTATTTCAAATTGCTTATAAAAAATTATCAAATATTAATAATTTTATATAATAAATAAATCTCACTATTGATGTTATACTATTTCTTAACACTGTATTGATCTGGAGAATGGAAACAAAGCCCCTTGCAAGTAACTAGCTCATATTAACATTGAATTATTATGTATTTATACAGATAAAAATGTGCCATGGAAGATTTTCTTATAACGAGAGTCAATGGATAAGATGAGAGCGCCCCCAGGACCGGAAATACGTCACCAATCAGAAAACGTTTTTTGAAACAAACAATATAACTCATCATTACTCATAAAATATTTATCCTACCCAAGGATAGCCTGTATAAATAAAGGTTGAATGAATGAATGAATGAAAACTAAAAACATACATGCATATATTTCGAAATATTTTCATTTTATTATTTCATTTAAAAAAAATGTATTCAATGTAAAATGGTCCAGAACTTCCAGTGGGGCGACGCCCTGGTGCCCGCTATCTGCCGGCCGCCCCTGCTCTGATGGCTACATTTATTTTAATTTGCTCATAAAAAAATGATCAAACATTAATAATTTTATATTATGAATGTCACTGGTGGTGTTTTACCATTTCTTAACACTGTATTGATCTGGAGAATGAAAACAAAGCCTCTTGCAAGTAGAAATGCAGAAATGTCTTAATCTCACTTATTTTCCTTTCTATAATTTATATATATATATATAATTTATTTTTATATATTTTTATTTGTTCTTTGTTGTTTTAGTGAGTCAAATAGGTTCTTCTCATTGTGAGCATTTCATTGTACTGTTGACCTTGCTTTAATCTGCATTTGATAACACCATAAAAACTTGAAACATTTTTTTGTTTGTTGAGAAAATAGCCCCTGATGGACATATGAGGAGCCGCCACTGCTGATATGTGGAGACGTTTCAATAGACACACATGCATCATGGATCGGAAATCTGCAGTTTGGATTGAAAAAATCTGATGCGTAAATGATGCTGGTATTGGAGGCCAATACCGATATCGGCACGGACCCATCCCTACTTCGTACCCAACCCTGGGCTGCAATGGGCAACCCCATAATTATGGCACTGGGGCAATGACCTCCCACATGCAAACATACATGGACTTTGACTGCGATGGCTGGGAATCGAACCCAGGTCAACTGCTTGGAAGGCAGCTATGCTCACCACTGCACCACCATCGCTAAAAAAGCTGTGGCCATATATGTATATATATATATATATATATATATATATATATATATATATAAATATATGTATATATCATGTACACTCTCTCTCTGCACCGTAGAAACCCAAACAATCAGGCCAGGTTTTTTGTATACCTCTTTTTGCTTCCTTTCACCTGATCCCATTGCAAATAGATTGTGTGCTGGAATACTTATTTAAAAAAATAATGCTGGGAAAATATTAAACATTGAAATTTCGATTAATCACAATATTTTTTGATTAACCATGATTAATTGCATTACTATGGACAAAATTAAATTGGGACTCAAAGATGTTTAGAGCATTTTTAAGGTACTGTTTTATATAAAACAGGTTCAATGCATTTTTAAAAAATGAACATTTTAACAGCAGTGTTCCTCCTAGCTTGTTATGTTATGTTTATGCCATCATGTTTAGCAACTTTTAATAAAACCAGGATGAGTTACAACATTTAATTTCCCTTTGGGATTAATAAAGTGTTTTTGAACTGAACCGAAACATTCCTGCTATGAGTTTTGGTATTTTTGGCTTTTCCGTCCATGTTTTTCAATAATAAACATAACAAAGACAAAAGTTTCTGAATCGCTCTTAGTCTGGTCCCTCACTTTGTCCGCACCAACAGGACTTCTGGGATCACTGGGACACGCAAACACCTCCACCACGATAAGGTGGCGATTCACCGGGGT
Organism: Garcialebias charrua; assembly: GCA_038048925.1. Classification (NCBI taxonomy): domain Eukaryota; kingdom Metazoa; phylum Chordata; class Actinopteri; order Cyprinodontiformes; family Rivulidae; genus Garcialebias; species Garcialebias charrua. The sequence goes on along the minus strand of JBBPBX010041899.1, from coordinate 15,291 downwards.
GAGGGGAAGGGGTGGGGGGGATGTCTGTGTCTGTGTTTGTCTGTGTCTGTCTGAGTCTGTGTCTATGTCTGTGTCTATGTCTGTGTCTATGTGATGACCAGTGAATAAATTGGTCTAAACTGTGGTAAATGGACTGTACTTGTATAGAGCTTAACCATAGTTTCCGGTGAAAAACCTACACGGCACGACGGTAACAGAGTCGGCTGTCATCACCGTGCTGCAGTTAAAAAAAAAAAAAAAAAAAAGATAATCCAAAACAAATTTAAAGTCACTGGTCGGTGTTGTAAAAGTCTGTGTTTGTGTGTGTGTGTGTGTGAGGTCTGTGTGTCTGAGTCTGAGTCCGTGAAGGGAAGAGCATTCAGTTGGAAGCGTTTTTATTTTTCTTCCAACTGTCAGGCTTTCGGAGACCAAAGAAATGTCGTGTTTTCTTCCAGAAAGATTTCTTTGTCTCTCTGGGCTGAACCTCGGTCATCTCGGGCAGGGATGTGGTCTGGACCGAAGCCTGAATCTCTTCGTTGAGCTGGCTTAAAAACGTTTTTGATAAGACTTTAAGCGCCTCAACATCCAAGCCATTGCTGACTTTGAGTTGGTCGTAGGATGTTGATATTTGTTCCAGCTCTTGTTTCTGCTTCAACTCTGCGTCCTCTGCGACCTGACACAGAGCCTGGATCTCCACCTCCATGGTCAGTTTCAGAAGATCCTGCTGGCGCTCAGTTTCTGTGACCTGATTCTGTAATGTCACAGCCTGCTGATGAAGTGAGGCAAATTCCAGCTGGTATTTGCTGCTCAGATCATCAGTTACCAGTTTAGCTTCATCCAGCAGCCGCTGGAGAGCCTCAGTTTTCTCTTTCTCCAGCCGGAGTTCCAAAGAAAACTTCTCTTGGCTCACGACGTGAGCCACTTTGAGCTGGTCATAGGATAGTAGCCACAGAATCCAAGGAACGACTGCAGAGAAGAGAGATCAGTTGGCTGCTTCCACTGGGTTACAGCTTCCACCTTTCTGGAGTCGGTAGCAATACCATGCTCAGAGACAATGTGACCAACATAGGTAACTTGTGAACAACAAAACTGGCACTTGTCAAGGGACAGCTTTAGTCCAGCCTCCTCAAGGCGTGTTATAACCTTAAGCAGCCTCTCTTCATGCTCTTCAAGGGTTCTGCCAAACACAATCAGATCGTCCAGGTACACTATGACCTCCAGCAGATGCATATCTCCCACGGCTTTCTCCATAAGCCTTTGGAATGTTGCAGGAGCCCCGGTTATGCCCTGCGGCATTCGTTCAAATTGATAGAACCCCAGAGGACATATGAAGGCTGTTTTTTCCTTGTCCTCTTCGGCCATGGGGATCTGATAGTAGCCACTGCGGAGGTCTAAGACAGAAAACCACTTACTGCCCGTCAGACAGTCTAATGCATCGTTGATCCGTGGCACAGTGTACTGGTCTGGGATTGTTCTGCGATTTAAGGTTCTGTAGTCTACACACATCCGCAGTTGACCATTCTTTTTGCGGGCGAGGACAATGGGAGAAGCGTAGGGACTTCTTGATTCCTTTATGATGCCTGCTGCAAGCAGCCCTTGAAGGTGGCGCCTGAGATCATCCAAATCGCCTGGAGCAATGCGGCGAGAACGCTCCCGGAAGGGAGTACTGTCAGTTAGGCGGATATGATGCTCCACACCCTTGGCCAAACCTACATCCCATTCATCAGTTGAAAACACATTGGAATGCTGTGACAGCTTGTGTTGCAGTCTTTCTTTCCATTCTTTGCTGATCGAAATGTCACCAAAGTGGAACAAAGATGGGTCAATGGGGGGAACAGTATTGACCTTCGTTCCTGGGGCATCCATCACCATGTCAGCTATATACAGGTGAGCAATAGTGGTGCCCACTGGAATAGCTGTCTGCTTTAATGATTCATTTTGCAGTAGCACCAGAAAACTGTTCTTATCCAAGATTTTAGAGAACAGTACTGTTGGCGGGACCAATACACTTGGTGGAAGAGCAGGTGAGGCAGCACGTTCAGTTATTAGTATGCTGTCTTCTACTTCTCGATTCTCTTTGACTTTACAAATGGCGATGTGCTCTGTGCCAGCAGGAATGATTAGGGGACCCGGCCCTGTCCACTTTACATCAGCCACAGGTAAGTCTTTAGTATATCTAGTGAGCTCTGGTTTATGGGCCGATAAAGAACTTTGTTCCTGCACTTGGACCTTGGCTGAGTGGGCGTGCTCTAAACCTTTTGCTTCTGGGTTCGAGTTGATAGGTTGAATCCCTTTGACATTTGTACCGACCAAGACTGGTACGGTCTCGGAACAACGTGGGTCAGGACACACTAAGGCAAGAACAGGGACGGACTTGAGTTTTTTGGACTTTGATTGCCTAGGAAGCTCCAAATCAATATGAATGTAACCCTTGAATGGGTAGCTGCTCTCTGATTCACTGAGACCCCATATGGCTAGACCAGTAACTGGATGGAGTGGGATGTGTGACAGGTGTTCCGAGTACCAACTGTCAAAGATGATAGTTACTTGGGACCCACTATCCATCAGAGCAGTGCAAAGCTTGCCATTGATTTTGACTTTGGCAATAGAAGGAGGTCCAATTAATCCCTCTGGCAAACTATTTGTCCGTACCATGGTAACACTTCTCCTTACTTTTGCATTAGTGGGTTTTGTTCTTGCATTGCGATTTTGTTTCTGATTTGTCCTTTGTTTTCTTTGCACCTGTATCAGCTTCTGTATTACTTTGGGGTAGTTCTCTGGGGCTGTGCATTTAGTTGAAAAATGTCCATCATCCCCACACCGATAACAGAAGAAGTCACTCGGGTCCCTTGGTGTGAAAGTTCTTTGGGGAACTGGATTTGACTCAAGTTCATCGTGGGGTGGCGTTGTAGCAGGCCTGTAACTGGGCTGAATGGACAGAACAGATACTTGCTTTCTGAGCTTTACAACTTCTTCTCTTAAAGCTTGCAGGCCTTTATCCTCTTCAGTCTCTTTCAATGTGTTGACTGTGGGCTCAGAGGTTGCAGCAGCATTACTTGGCAGGAATGACGAGGTGGTAAATTCACTCACTTGTGTTCGGAGCCGTTGTATTTCAGCTTTTATATCTTTTATCTCTTTGTCTGGCACTGCAGTGGTACTTTTAGCATACACGGCTTTGGGGGGTTGTAATCTACGACGTGAAGCTTCGTGTTCCTCTTCAAGCCGTATTTCATTCAGCAACTGTAAGAATGAAGGGGGATTTTGCCGGCGTTCTCTCAGTCGAAGATTTAAAATCATTAGATCTGACCGAGTGCCTCCTTTAATGAGCTGGTCTAGACGTGCTTGGTTGGCGGTAGCCGACTGCAGACCACCCTTTTTGACAACTTTATTGAGAACTCGTTCCATGCGTCTCAGGAATTCGGAGAGGGTCTCACTTGGTTGTTGGCATAGCTGTCTGAATGTGAAGTATAAGTCTTCTCCTGTTTCAGGTGTACCAAACGTGTTCTCCAATATTTCGAGGTACTCCATAGCGGTTGCATCAGGGTTATTGAAGCGAACAGCTTGCAATATTTCTAGAGCTGGACCTTTCACACTTTCCATGACTCTCATTTTCATTTCTCTTTCAGGTCGATCAGACTCCTCGATCATTAACCTTGCTTGTTCAATCCAGTTCTCCAATGTTTCCTCCCCTGGAGGTGTGGGTCGCACTCCAGAGAAAGTGCGCAGACGTCTGTAAGGACTACTCTCATTGCTTGAACGGAGATTAGTCATTTGAAGGACTTCGCCAACTGCTCTGATGATGGCTTCAGGGGTGGATGTTTTAAATGAGGGATCTTGACCTGAGTCCGCAAAAGGTTTACTTCCATTTCCAGGGTTTTGTGGTTCATTTTCCTCTTCGGAAGGTCCAAAGATTCTCCATGGCTCATCAGATCCTTCTGATAAGATGTCCGGCGGGCAGGCTTTAGCATTGACTTTCTGCCTACACTCACATAGCACAGTTAAGCTTTGAGTCTGTGGATCATACATCCGACCTCTCACCCTAACCCGACCAAGTGCCTTGATTGACTGTAGCGTTTCTTCAATGACATTCACCTCTGCCTCTTCTGGGACATCCTTGACCAGTATGGCATACTCTGGGTCAATACCTTCACCCTTACACCAGTGCCTCAACTGAGCCATTCCCCTGACCTTTGCTATAAATCTCTATAGAATTAGTGCTTAGTTAGGTTAGGTTAAGCAAAATGAGCAATATTATTATTATTTTTTTAGGTTGATTTAAGTGAACACCTTTAGATCACTAAAACATTTTACGTTTTGCTTACATTTATTTTTTCTGTAAATATATATATATATATATATTATTTTTTTATTTTTCTCTGGGTCAAACTTTTTTTTTTTTTCATTAATTTTTTCCCCGTACGGGCCACCACATTCTGTAGCACCTCTGCACACTTTATGCTGAAAACCTAAAATGGAGGGTGCTTGGGTTCGGTATCAATCTGGTACCCCAATCGGTGTGCAGCACCAATGACCTAGTTTAATACAAATAGGACCCAGAGAAACAGTGTAATTTGAGGCAAAATGATTCAGCCTTAATTTATTAAACTAAATAACCTAATAGTGAGTGACAGGAAGTTTAACTAGTCACCACCATAAACTTTATAGCCGGAAAACTCTTAAAATTTAAACAAAATACCTCTTCACATAAGGCAGAACAAAAGGAATATTACAGGTCTCTTTTTTTTCTTTTCACCAAAGAACAACAGTAAATGTCCATGTACTGTACATCAATATACACAGTCCTGTACAAAAAGTAACCCAGTCAATTTATTACTCACAACCTCCAGAAGAGTGGGAAAAACGTTGCAGGCCTGTTACAAAAACCCAGAGTTTTTGTAAATCCCAGAGGAAACTTTGAGAACGTTGCAATTCACTCGTCCTCTTCTTCTCCCACGTCCATTGAACGCAGCAGCAGAGCCCGCGAAACTGAAACTCCTCAACTCAAAGCTCGCCAGGACTATTTGCGTCTGTATCCTCTCGTCCCTCCCTTCGCGTCGACCAAGCTCCTCCAACTTTGTCTTAAATTTGTCCTCACCAAGGCGTTTTGTCCAACTTTCTCCCTCTTGAGTCTGTATCTTCTCACTCTTTCCTCTGCTCGTCTGCCCGGCTCGGTTCTGGATCAACCCGGTTCGCCCCGCCTTCCTCTTCCCTCTTCACCAATCACGAGTCACGCACTGGACGAGCAGTCCCAGTGACCAATCAGGTGGCTCACCTACTGGACGAGCAGTCCCAGTGACCAATCAGGTGGCTCAACCAAATAAATACACAGTGCATCTTACGTCAAACTAATACTTCTTCCACATGCAATATTTACATAAAATAATGCTCAATTGATTTACAAAATACAGTTTTATTTACTTAGTAACTATATTTACCCTTAATATTATTTAAATATTAAAGTAAAGAGAAATACAAGTGTATTTCTTTCAGAAACAAGAATATGAAAAACCCATAACTGTCATCAATGTTATGCATTAGTAAATAAATGTTTACTTTTAATATATTTGTGTCTTGTCTTGAATTATGTAAGACTTCTATTAACCTCATTGTTACCTTGTAGAAACCTCAGTTTATCCACTGGGCTACACTGGGTATATAAATAAAGTATTATTATTACAATTATTTTTTATTGTTATTTTTAAGCCGAATTACGCAGTTTCCGGTAGTTTCCGACAGTTTCCGGTCGCTATGTTTCTTAGCTTCGGTTAGCTCCGGCTTCGACAGCCAAACCTTGTTGGTTCAGAGGTTGCTCCGCGCGGACACATGCGCTGCAGCTGAACGGCGGTTTTGCGTAGGGACAGATAGACCAAGGACAAAGACGCTGTGGAACGCGTGAAGCAGCAGACAGCAAGATTTAGTGGAGGGACCACGAGCTAACATGCTAATGCTAACGGACCCGACTGGTGGCGGTCCGAGACGCCTGCTGGGGCCGGGAGCTCGCATCCATGTGTGCCTGGCAGCCTCAGATGTTTGATGGACACCGATGTAACATGTTAAAACGCGGATAAACAGCTGGGCAGCCTTTTTGGAGGGACGACACCGAGCTAACGGGGGGCTAAAATGCTAACGAGGCCCAACCGTAGACACGGACCCGACGGGCGGCGAATTATGTTATTTGAAGGATGTCATTTGATTTGTGCCAAAAATGTTTTGCACTACTTTTCTTTTCTTTGACACAGTTTTTGCCATTTTAGTGACCTGGTTGAGTGTTTCATGATTGTTGGGTAAACATTTTATACAGATTTTCATATGCATTACTGGAACTGACAGATGTATGTTTTATTGACTTTTACAAAATGTCAATACAAACCTGTTTTTGGTATTCCACGTCTCCTGCTTTGATTTTTGTCTGATTTCCACAAGGGAAAAATAACTTGTGGCTATTTAGGATTTATGAAACATTAACAAAGCCTTAATAAAGCATGAATAGTCTTCACTTTAGAATGGTTCACAAATACACGGTTCACAAATACACTTAAGTAACCACTAGCAACTGCCTTAATTAAGTTTTAGCAGGTCGCTTTAGTTTTAGCAGGTCGCTTTAGTTTTAGCAGGTCGCTTTCGTAAATGAGCCCTTGAGGTTCAAAAGATTTACCTGACTAAATAAAGGTTGAATGAATGAATGAATAATTAATGATGCATTGCAGGATTAATAGATAGTGAAATCATTTTGTCTGATTTCCACAAGGGAAAAATAACTTGTGGCTATTTAGGATTTATGAAACATTAACAAAGCCTTAATAAAGCATGAATAGTCTTCACTTTAGAATGGTTCACAAATACACTTAAGTAACTACTAGCAACTGCCTTAATTAATGATGCATTGCAAGATTAATAGATAGTGAATTCAAACATTATTTAACAATTAGTACGCATTTAATACATGTGGTGAAAGCACATTAATTTGTGCATTTACAAATATAGATAGCATAGTTAATTCATGAGTTATTAAGCATGAATAAACATTGAGTACGTAGGTTTTGGAACTCATTATTCTTTATGTATAAAGCGTTAACAAGTGTGTTAATTAATAGTGTATTAAGTGTGAATCATCCTTAATTAATGATGTTTTCATTGTTAATTAAATGTTTGTTAATGCTTAAATAAGGCTTAATAGTGTGTAGTTATTATAAAGTGTTACCAAAAGAACTGCTGAACAAAATGTTTTAGAATTATTCACAGGACACCTTAAAAGTGATTATGAGGTTTTATTACCGGTAATATTACATACTATAAAAGACTTTCATGAGCCTTTTAGGGACACTTGAGAATCAGGAAACAAAAAAAACTAAGTAGAAATGACTCGAATCTAAGATGGGTGAGGCAGAAATGCTTAAATTGTGTGCTTTGTTGAATAAAAAACTAAATACCGGTAGATATATGTTAGGCTGCCTTCAGGCCCTGACCTCCCATTCAGAGATATGTGCCTGGACAAATGAAGAACAGTTAATAATAATAAAAACATTTAATGCATTTTTTTAATAGACCCAACTTATGGAACGGCACAAATGTCAACAGGTAGTAGAGCATCGAGAAGCTTGTGGTTGTGACACCCAAAGTGCTGCCACTCAGTTTTGTCACCAAAAGGTTCACATTTTGATGTGAAGTGGAGATCAGGTTAGTGTCAGAAGACCTAGCTCAAGAGTTAGATGGTCAGAAAGATACTGAAGAGCAAGACTGTAATTTGCAATAAATGTGTAATAAACCTGAGATTAAACTGGAAGCCTGTGTAACTAAGTAAGTGTGTGTGGGATGTACTGCCAAGGGTTGGTGTGGGTGAGATCCCTGGTCTTTCCAGAATGCTGCTTTACTAAACAAGCCTATACTGGAAAAGAGAATGCGATGAGTTAAAATGGCATGTAAGAGAGCCTTAAAGGAAAGACTGATGCAAGACAGGAACATCCTTCTGTAAACAGGTGGATATCTCCTACCTTCATGAGTTGTGTTGACGGCCACAGCCAAGAACGTCCAGATGCTGGTGTACCATTCATAGGTTGGGTGAGGAGCTTAGGACATGGTTTAGTGCTATTGTAGATTTGTGTATCATTGACAAAAGAATGGATTTTGAGATCATGAATCATCACGGGAATCATGGGATCATGATAATGGGAAATGATGTAACTACATGGAAATTAGTGGTCCCTTAACCTTCTTCCTGTAAACCCAAACAATAACAGTGGAAGAGACTTGTGACTCCAACTATCGCTGGATAATATCCTGATGCATGCTCAATAATCCAGGTAGCTGGAGGGAGAAAAGCTCTGCAGAGAGTGGTGAAGGCTTGTTGTTGTAGCCCTTTGAGATTTTTATTAAAGGAGACCACATGTAGGTCTTTAACATTTTTATGTTATGTCTGTGTGCTATCTTGACAATATTAATTCATTTTAATACACAAAATAATTCTTAGATAATCAATTATACCCTTTTTAATTCTGCCATTTTTAACTTTCGTTTTGAACGACCGGTTTCTGATACAAGTTCTGAAGTCCACGCCCTTCAACGATCTGTTTACGCCCTCTGTAACAGCCAGTATCTGTAATGTGTTGTTGTTTTAAAATTAGCTCTTTTTTTATTACTCATTTGACTTACTGTTAGTGCTAGCTTAAGATAACTTACCGAAACCCGTCTGAGCGCGCCGCAATTTGCTGCTCCTTTTAGCATGAGACCACCCGAATCCGAAGCTAATGTTAGCTTGTTCCTCTTCCGGTGTTCGCCAGCTCCGCTCGTTGCACGCGGAGATTTTGGGAGTTATCGCTGTTCCAGTCAAGACAACACAAAGTTCACCAAGTGTCTCCCGTAAATTAATCCGTAAGGAGAAGGTCCTCGCTGCTGCGAGGCTGCAGCGAGGCTGTACAGTTGAAGCTCCGCTCCATCGCGCCAGAAGAGGGTCCCGTTGCCGCAGGTCCCTACGCCGGGGGTCCGCTCGTTTAATTTTTGCCGGCTGCGCGTTGGGAGCGATCGCAAATACACTAAAAATTGAACTAAAACATAAAAATAACAATTATACTTTATTTATAAAGCCATTTAAAAAAACACAGCTGCAACAAAGTGCTGTACACATGAAATTAAGAACATATAAACAAAAGATGAGATGAAATCATGAAAAACAACAGTCATGTGTTTAATACAGAAGTGGGTTGAGCCTAACCAGGGGTTGCTAGGTGAGGGGCTGGACTCATGTTGGGGTGGGTTGTCCTCTCTCGCTTGTGACGTAACATGCGAGAGTATTTCAAAACGAAACGTATCTTATCACAGTAAAATAAATTTACTAGAGTAAATAAACCACTGGGTGCATTTTTTTGCCACTAGGACTGTTTTTTTATGAAGTACATACCCAAAGTTGAGTAAAAAAACCTTTAAAAAGTGAATTTTGAATATTTGGTTCCCTTTAATGAAAAGTGCGGTATAAATTGAATTTATTATTATTATTATAATTATTATTAAGTCTGCACAGAAGACTGTTGGAGTCAGTCTCCCCACCATCTAAGACATCTACACCAGATGTAGGAAGAGGGCCACCTGCATCATGAAGGACCCCACTCACCCAGCACACACACTTTTTATCCCGCTCCCCTCAGGCAGGAGGTTGCGGAGCATTAAGTGTAGAACCACTAGACGTCATGTTCCGAGAGCAGGTCGAACCCAGTGGTGCAGGAAGGCACAAAGAACTCACGAGGTAAAGGTGGATATTTATTTTAATAACAAAATACTGGCGGGGAACTTACATAATCTCTGGAGTCACATAGGAAGGACAAGAACATGGAGGTAGACAGGTCACAATGCCAGGACACTGATCAAGACAGACACAAACTAATACTGACATTGACTAGAGCTCAACACAAAACACCTGCGAAACATCACAGGTGTGGGAAGCAGGAGGTAATAACAAGAGGAGTAGGACCGAGACACACCACAAGAGGGCACAATCCTCAAGTACCTCTTTCCTAAGGACATCCCCTGATGTCCCAAAATCCTCCCTCAAAATCTTTTTTTTTTTTTG
>JBBPBX010041898.1:12683-28642 GCA_038048925.1 Garcialebias charrua | reverse complement strand
ATATACACTAGATAAGCTGAGGAGGAGTCAGCGGCGTCGTCAAGCGGCAGCCATCTTGCCACAGACAGCAACATTAGCTGCAGCTGTGGAAACCGTATGGAGGTGAGGGATTTATACAAACAAAAATACACTTAACTCGCTGTAATCTTGACGGATTTACAAACGGTTTATGTTTTTAAAAACGTTATTAACGTGGCTATGATTTCTTTGGTAATCAGACAGCAGTTTCGTCTTTTTTAAAAGGTTTTATTCGTGTTTTGGGTGTCACACTCATCGAGAATCTAGAATTTAAATTCTGTTTTTATTACACCAATAACTATTTTATAACAAACTAATCTTTTGTCTAAATGACTATCTTGATCATGACTGTATTTATTAGCAGACTATTAACAAGAGCCTTTGATTAAGGGCTAGCTAGTATTCCAAATATTTCCCTAGCATTCTTAGATCACTAGGAGCTCTTTGTTTTTAACTGAACTAAAGCTGCACATGATTTCCAAGCGGTTTGGTATGTTCAACACTAATTACTGCTTTGTGTTTTACAGAAATACTCTTTGACAAGATGCCTGACTTTTGTGCAGCCTATGGATGCTCCAATAGACGTAATAATTTGCGTTTACAGAGTGGCAACATGAGACAGAAGCTCACCAAGGCAGTCCTTTTTAAAGGGCATTAGCTCCAAAAACACAAAGATTTTAACACTGGACTCTGTGTCATCAAACGGGTTATTCACTAAACTCTCGGTCATGTGCTCATTCTGTTTGCACTACTCATATTTGCACTAATGTTTGTATTACATCACTGCCTATAGTCATAATACTGTTTACATTCTCTGTTTACATACTACTGTTTACATTCAATGTTTACATTTATTAATACTATTTACATTTATTACTACTGCTTACATTTATTACTACTGTTTACATTTACACTACTTTTATATCTACACCACTGCTGATACACATACAGTATTCTTTGACTAGCCTTATTTAAGGATGCCCAATGTGCCTTACCACATATGCCACTCTATAACAACATGAACTACTACCTCATGCATATACTGTGTACATTAACTCATATGCTGCTTTGCCACTTTGCAAATGTCAATGCTAGAACCTTTAGTTTATTTTATAGTTATACTGTACTTTTTATACTTTTTTACTTTTTATACTAGTATGCAAAAACTCAGGACAGTATTATGTTCATTAAATGTTTAGTGTTTTAGTTTTAGAGTTGGTGTAAATTTTCATACTCATTTACCACTATGCAAAAACTCAGGACAGTGTTACAGTTTTACTATTTTATGCTTATGTTTATTATTATATGTTTCAGTGTTTTAATGTTTAAATAGTTACTGTTGCACCGAGGGACTGAGAGTCTTGTCACACTATCAGATGTTTATTTCTGTTTGTTTGTTTGTTTATTTATATTTCCCGATTATTAAATCTTTTCATGTATCTAAAAAAAATAAACTACACATATTGACCAAGGTTTGTGTAATAATGTATTTAATATTACATAATATTTGCATGTGTAGGGAAAAAATTGGCATAAATTATTTTCATACCACTAATAATAATGCTATTTATGATGAAATAGTATTAAATATTTATTAGCATTGTAACATATGTCAGTTAATTTCGCTGGAAATAAACATGTATTTAGAAATAGATGTAAATATAATCTTATTGTGTATATTGCTAGTGCAATACAGTGTCTACATAACGTTATTTTCATGTGAACGTCCATCTTAAGTATACCATATTATAACAACATCTCTCACATTTATAACAAACCAAACCGTTTTAAAATCGGTTGAAAATTAAGCAAGTTATGGTTATTTTAATAGTAAATGCACCATTCACATTCATGTTAAGAGTGGGCGTTCTGTCTGTACCAAGGTGGCCGCCGTCTGACGATGTCGGTCTCCATTGGCCAACAGCGGGGATGTCTTATCTAGTGTATATTATATCTATGAGTCCAGCCACTCACCTAGCAAACCCTGGTGAGGCTCCACCCACTTCAGTATAAAAGACTTCACGGTTGTTTTTCCTGTGTTCATCTCAGCACAATGGCTCCTAGAGTTCGATGTTTCGTTGTTGTTAAAATGCAGTACCGCTAATAACTAATTATCTATCAGTAAAAATGAAAAAACTTATTTACGCGCTCTTAAATCAACCGGACGACTGCTCACGGACCATATCCGGACAGCGCCGGATGTGGTCCGTGAAAAAAAAGCGGTGCTCGCACTAAGCAGTTAGCAGCCAGTGTGTTACTCTGCAGCCTTATTAATTGTTTTCGAAGAGTCAGATGAAGAGTTTTTAACATGGAGGGTGAACTTATGGATGTTTCTCAGCGGCCTACGCGACGCGTCAGCGCCTCATTTAATAATAATAATAATAATAACTTATATTTATAACGCACTTTACATCAAACAGATCTCAAAGTGCTACAATGAAAAATAAAATCAAGATAAAAATCAACCACAAATGCAACAAAGAAGAGGAACAACCAAGAGGATGGAGCCTCACAGATAATTGCATCAAAAACTTAAAATTCACAAAATGCAGATAAAATACTCAAAAAACTGGGTGCAATAAAAAACAAAAGCACAATTAATTATTTGAAAAACTGGATAAAAAGAAAGGTTTTAAGACCTTTTTTAAAACATGTCACGGTCTGTGGGGCCCTCAGATATGAGGGCAGGGCGTTCCACAGCCGAGGGGCAGCGCAGGAGAAAGCCCGGTCATTTGCCCTGCCCAAAATGGCGGCCAGCCACAGAAGCGAGTCCACACGAAGGACTTTACAAGAAAACACGGTAAAAACAATTATTTCTTTGCTGAGCAAAAAATATTTCTTATGTAATGTAATGTAAAATTTTGAATTTATTTTTTTCACAGTACTGCTATTATTTTTTCACGTCTTCTGCCTCTGGGTCTGACTCAGGGTCCCCTTTGGAGTGCGGAGTTAATGTAAACAGATTTTGAAGGGCGTGGCCTTCAGAGCTCATTATCATAAACAGCTCGTTCAGAACGGAAGTCAGAAAAGGCAGAACTAGAAAGGGGAAAGTTTATTATCTAATAATTATGTTGTGTATTAAATTGAATGAACATGGTCTGGATAGCCCACAGACTACCATAAAAATTTATAGGACCTATAATTGGTCCCCTTTAATATGTCAAACATTTGTAATTCACTTAAAATTAGCTTGGAAACAATCACCTTGAATGAAACAAACCATTTCTTAACTTTTAAACTTGTGCCTCTTTACCACAACAGGTTAAATCACTTACAGAGTCCCTTTAAAGTTAGCTAGGTTAATTCAACTGTTCACCATTAACTTATTTTAAAGGTGTTACTTGCTAGCAGATTAACCACGCTGAACTCCTGGACACTGGCTGCCTCTGGTTCGGATGATCTGCGCTTGGAGCGTCTCTCTTTGATCCAAGAGAGTGACATCACCATCCGTTCCGCAGCAGCAGCGGGCGGGCTTCTCTCCTCCCTCTGCTCCTGTCTCCAGACACAGCTCTCTCTCAAGCATGTAGCAGGCACGTAGAGTTCTGACTGAACTCCAGCAGTAGCAGACTGAGTTCAGACACTATCCGTTCACAAAAAAAAAACTTCCCCAAAGAACCGGGGCCCCGGGCTGCAGCCCCGGGAAGCCCCTGCGAAAATCCGGGCTTTATTTTAACTGATTTCTGAATCTTACAATATCTTCTTTTTTTATCCTCATCCCAACTCCTTTGCTAGTCCTCCATCCCTTTCCTTTTAATCATTGATTTTCCCTCTCCTTTCCCATATGGAATTTAAACAATCAATTCATTTTTCAGCGCAGATTTGGCCAGTTCATCTTCGTTTTTTTTTCTTTCCATTTTTGAAAAATAATTGAATTGAATCGTGACATCAAAAATCGGAATCGAATTGATTCGCCAGACACAGAGATTCGCACCCCTAATTGACAATGCCACCCACAGAACAGGGAAAAAACTCAGTGACAAATCACCTCCACCTGAGAAGAACCAAGAATAGCGAATGAAGTCGCACAACTGTACAAAGGTCAATTGGGCAATGGCAGAACTACTATGATTTGTGCATTTATACAATGGATTTAATGTCTATCCAATATATATATATATATATATATATATATATATATATATATATATATATATATATATATACATATATAAACTGTTTTAAAAAGCCCCAATATACAATAATTTCTGCATTTATTTGCACTGAATGTGCAATGTGTTTAAGTCCACTTGCTTGCCAAATGTACTACTACCCACTTTCCTCCTGTGCGCACGTTTGTCAACAATAACAACAGTTACTCTCCACCCCACTGAAAGAGGTGCAGCCCACTCCATACTTAAAATAGTTTTGGTAAATCTTGATTTCAAAACGACAGTTTAATAGTTTGTCATTTCCTATCTGGCAACACTGAGTTTACTAAAATACGTTTAGAACAAAGTAACAGTCCTGGGAAAATACACAGAAGAGTGGGTCAGAGCCGGGTTTTCTTCTAGTTCTGCTTCTGCTCCTGTTTGTGATAATTCATTCATTCAACCTTCATTTAAATACAGCTTAATTCCACTGAGCCTCACGGACTTATTTACAGCAGAGATCTGGTTTTAACAGAGCAGTGGACAATCATAAAAAGTACTAAGTTGAGAAGAACACAAAAGAAAATGGTATTAAAACACGAAACAAGAGCAGCTAGGCTGTGTAAGTCGATAAACTAAAAACAGGAACATGTTTAGTTTTTGCCAGGAATTTAGCAGACGACAACAGATTTCGTCGGACCTGAGTGTTTTTTTCTCAGACTGAAACCCGAAAAGGAACATAAACAGGTAATCGGCAACCGTGGTAAAGTTAGTTTTAAGTTAGACGTTGGATATGCATGCTCCGTGGCTTCAGGGGTGCGTTGCTCTCATCAGTCCGCTTCAGGGAGTCTGATTTTGGGCAGCCGCGCTAAGTCTGCTCCTACTCGTTAGACGTTATGGTTTGCTTAGGGACCGTCAACAAATTTTCGAACGCGTCACTCTTCAGAAACAAAAAATTATATATTTTACATGATTTGAGCCACCCATACAAATCTTACATCAAACTACTCTCCAAGACCAGTTCTGCGAGGCACAGCTGTTTATTTCTCAAATTTCACAATTTAATATTTAATAAATCACTGTTTTTGCTCAATACCATTCAGGTGTTTTGAGCCACCCACACAAATCTTACATCAAACTACTCTCCAAGACCAGGCCTATGAGGCACAGCGTTTTAGTTATCATTTTTATGCATTTTGTAATTTTTCACAATTTAATATTTAATAAATCACTGTTTTTGCTCAATACCATTCAGGTGTTTTGAGCCACCCACACAAATCTTACATCAAACTACTCTCCAAGACCAGGCTTATGAGGCACAGCTGTTCATTTCTTAAATTTTTTGCAAATTGTAATTTTTCCCAATTTAATATTTCATAAATCTGTGTTTTTGCTCAATACCGTTCAGATCTTTTGACCGACCCACACAAATCTTACATCAAACTACTCTCCAAGACCAGGCCTATGAGGCACAGCTGTTTATCATTTTTATGCAAATTTTAATTTTTCACAATTTAATATTTAATAAATCACTGTTTTTGCTCAATACCATTCAGGTGTTTTGAGCCACCCACACAAATCTTACATCGAACTACTCTCAAAGACCAGGCCTTTGAGGCACAGCTGTTTATTTATCATTTTTATGCATTGCATTTTTATGCAAATTTATTTAAAGACACACCCATGCAAGAGACAATGGCGGGTACCGTAATTTCACAAGATCCCTATCCAAGGACATATTAAAGACAGTTTCATCGGAAATGAGAAAAACTGCAAGACTGCACAATGATGTGATGCTGGAGCTCATGTTGACACAAAGAATACTGAAAGAAACCTGTACTCAGACATCATCAAGAAACTATTTTCAGCACCTTCAAATAAATCCCTTTACTGTACACGTACACACAGACACTGGAATAAGGATTTTAGATGAACACCTAAGAAACTCATCCCATGTAACTCTTCACCTTGATGCTACCGGAAGTGTGGTCCAGAAAATCCCAGATCAAGTTAAGCAAGTTTTGTATTATGCTTTAGTTTTGTCAGGCATGGGTAAGGATAAACCTCCTTTGCCTGTCACAGAACAAACAGTCATACAATTCCTTCATTTTCTCACTGGCTCATGGAATTTAGAAGAAAACTGTCTAAAACTACAAAAATACAAGTAGCATAGGTCGAGACCGATTACAGTTAGGCTCTGATAAACGGCGTTCTTATATCTTTTAACAAGGAGGATATTTCAGTTTACCTTGACCGAGCATTTAACATTGTGCATGTGTGACGATGCTTGTTTTTGGACACACGACAGCACGTCAAAATACTGTTTCTCCAATGTTTATTTGTTCTCCTGTAGAAGACAATAAAATAAAAGCATCACTTTGTCTTCTGTTTTCTGCACTTCTGGCTCCTCCACACTGCTGTGCAGCAAAGTGAGCCTCACAATATAACAGTTACACTTGATTCAGGAGGTTTACAAAGCAGAAAAGTCATATTTTTCTTTCATAGTAACAAAACATAACATTTTCTAAATATATAGTTGAAAATAGTGCAACAAAAGAACAACAATGCCATCTACTGGGCAGTCTAGAACAACAAAAAGACAACATTCAGTCATTACATGAACAAAAACAACAATTTTACATACCTGTAGAAGACAATAAAATAAACACATCACTTTGTCTTCTGTTTTCTGCACTTCTATGTGCAAAAATAAATATTACCCGATCTGCTTTGGGCAGCACGGTGGCACAACTGGTAGAGCTGCTGCCTCTCAGCGAGAAGGTTGCCGGTTCAAATCCCGGTCCGGGGCCTTTCTGGGTGGAGTTTGCATGTTCTCCCCGTGCATGCGTGGGTTTCCTCCGGGTACTCCGGTTTCCTCCCACAGACCAAAAAACATGCTTGTTAGGCTGATTGGTGACTCTAAATTGACCCTAGGTGTGAGTGTGAGAGTGGATGGTTGTTTGGTGTGAGTGAGACAGGTCCCTCTTGTAAATGAGTCCCCGTGACTCAACGAGGCTAGCCTGTATAAATAAAGGTTGAATGAATTACCAAATGAAAAATGTGACAACACTCTTGTCATTACAGTCATTGTACACCAGGGGGCACATCACACAATGTGGCACCAAAAAAAAGAAAGAGAGGGAAAATAAAATGCTTACAACCTTTATTCTTGCAGTTAAAATTGAAAACAAGTGTTACTATAATGTTGTAAAAGATATATCAAACAATACGATTAAAGGTGTACACTTTAATAAGCAAAAATTTCAAGAAAACATATAAAATATAATCAGAAAGCCTTCCACACTCCTTACCTCTACAGTGCTGTATAGCAAAGTGAGTGAAACGGAGCATAGGAGGAGCCAAGTGCACACATCATTTCCTCCTTGTTACATTTCAAAATAAAATACCTCAATAGAATAAAATTCACAAACATGAATACAGTGGAGTAACTGATTATTTTAGAGTATATTTTTAACTCTGTTACACCCACACCCACTGAATTTTATTGAAATTGAGCCGCAGCTACACAAAGATTACACCAGATCTCATCAAATGAAACTCTAAAGGGTCTATTACCAAGAAAACTAACTGACAAAAGTATCCACATAGGATGCAGTTGACTGAGTGTAGCGCTTATCCCTCAATCCAACCACTGGCAACAGGGTGCCCATATACACCCTGCCCAAAGACCCCAGATAGTGTGTAATAATAATAATAATAATGAATTCAATTTATAACGCGCTTTTCATTAGTGAAAATCTCAAAGCGCTACATACATTGAATGCTACACACATTCATACACCGGTAGCGGCAGACTACCATGCAAGGTGCTTTCCAGTCCTACCGGGAGTAACTCGGGATTAAGTGTCTTGCCCAAGGACACAACGACACATGGTGTGGGGAACCGGGATTCGAACCGCCGACCTTCCGATCAGGGGACGACTGCCATTACCACTACACCACGGCCGCTCCCGTGTAGTATTGCTTAAGACAAAAAGAACATTAAAAAAACATAAACAAGACCAAACAAAGCACCAGTGACAAATGCAGGCTACAAAAAGTAAACTTCAATTAGTGAAAGCTTGGAAAACAGACTTGCAAACAGATCTAACATCAAAAGCATCTTGAACCACAGCTTGTTTAGACATTGTCTGTATTAACTTATTCACAGGTTTAACCGGACGGCCAAATCTTGTTCTGATTTGAGAGGGGACACCGACAGAACCAACGTGGGTTTGTTAGGCTTGGTCAACATCATCACAGTGATGTACATTGGTCAGATCATTCAGAACAGGGTCTGACTGTAATACCTCACTAGAACTGTCAACAACATCAGTCACATTTTCAGGTTCGCTGGAAACAGATTGTCCACTATTTTGGGTCAAGGGTAACACAATAGAGGAAGGATTGTCAGATGTCACACATGCTATTTCAGAATTATCCCCTTGTGAAATGCTTGGCTCAGTCAGCTGTGTGACCCACTCCACTGTTCTCCTGTCAGAGTACACATGATTGGCATCAATCACGGAACCATCATCCACACTTCCAACAACAGGTAAGATATTCTTGCTTTCAGTACGGGGTCCACATCCAAGTCAACTTCATCTGCATTCCCATGCAGGGATTTATCCACAGATCTGTCATCCAACGTAGAGGAATGTGTAGTACTAGTGCAGGAAACATGATCAAGTGAGTCATGAACATCCACCACAGGAAGAAAGTTGGCCAACATCAGCAAGTTTCTGTGGATCACCCTCGTCTGACCAGACATAGTGTCACAGATTTTGTATGTGTGGGTCTCTGGATTCATATCTAACACAGTGTAGATTGTTGATTCCCACCTGTCAGCTAGTTTCTTTTTGCATCTCTCCCTTTTGTTCGCCACTAGCACTCTGTCACCAATATCAATATGGGATCCTATTGTTTTCCTGTTGTAGATTTGAGCATGACGATCCATCTCTTTAGTTGCATGAGTCTGAGCAATGTCCATTGCTTCCTTCAAGTCACTGGAGAGAGATGCCACATACTTGTCATAACTTGTCACATCAGAGTCATGAAGAACAGAACAATGTGCTCTCGGTGTGCTCTGAGGGAATGTGACGAATCTGGATTAAATTGGATTACGATGGCGGCGCTTTGCTTTTTTGGCGTTTGTGGAGCGCTGGCCTATCGGCAAATGAGGGAGAGTTTCAGCAGGATCTAAATGCTGGAAACACCCGATCTGATCTGCGCAGTGAACTCGGAAACCAGCTGTTTAGGAGCTAATCTGGAAGGTGAACATGATCTCTGAGGATCGCAGATCATCCGCTCGGATTGGCGACTCTGGACACTGGTGGTCAATACCTAAGAGACACAGCTGGGCCAGAGGAAAAAGTCCAGAATTGGACCATATTAGAGTTGCCCAACAAGACTGAAGGCTGAAGGAATTATACTGTCTGCCTGAAGTGAAAAATATTTGTAATCCTTATCTGACTTTACCCTAAACAACCTTGGAAAAGGCTGGATGTCAAATTTCTCCTGAGATATGTTTTCTGGGACAAACAGCTGCACCTCTCACTACCCCCCCCACCCCTCCATCCCCCGGAGAACTTTCCCATGAGCGTTATCGGAGGCTGACTGATTTCACCTCAGAAACTGTTGCTATCTGGAATGTCTCATGGACAGAAGTCTTGCTGCTTCAGTCTCAAAATGCAACATGTGACTGTCTTAAATGTGCTTCTGGTATAGTTTTTACTGTATCATGTGATATCTTGGTAGACAAAATGTGATAATTTTTTTAATACCAACGTCGTGATCCTCATGGTCCTTTCCTTTTTTCACACCTTTGACCTTCATCCCGATACGGAAGGGAGAGGCCACGCTGTAGAACCTAATGTGATATGATGTCTCATGTGGTCTGATAAGGCAGCAGCTTCACGCACTCAACCCTCTCCGGATGACTGTGTGTACATATTCATGCTGTACTGGTGAAAACTTGTGCAATGTTAATAAAAAGTACTCTTACTCTTACTCTTACTTTATCCATAAGATGACTTACAATCTCATCAGCCTGTTCTTGTACAGAGATGTTTTGCTTTTTGAGGTAAGCTTTAACCATTTCAATCCACTCCTGAATTGAACATTTGTCAGTACCATCACCTCTGTAAGACTGAAGTTCCTTAATTGGTTTGATATGGACTGTTATATTTGGAATGTCATATCTACTTGAACCACTCAGGTCAGTAGAACCAGTCTGATGACAACCAGTCATATTTACAACACCAGTAGATATCAGATTCACCAATCTGGGCTCCTAATTGACCTACAATTTCAATAAGACTGTTAACATCAATATTACTGTTAGGTGTAGAAGCACGGGGCCCTTGTTCACATTCATAGCAAAAGGGGTACAACCCGGGGTCTGACTTAAATTCACAGAACTTCCTACTACAGTGGATTGATCTATGTTCCTTTTACTGGCAAGATAACTAAGCCAGGTACCCCTACCCTTAGGACCGTATTGAAGGAATCCATTTAAAAAACTTTCAAAATATTAATGTACTTGCATTGTGTTTTACTTCAAATGACCAGTTTACTATTAAAACTAGAGGTAAAGCTTTCAAATTTTCTGTCCTTTATATGACCAACCACACAGTAAAATTGAGAGCGCAGAACAGGAGAACAGCACAGCATCCACGGCAACTTGTATCAAGCTGGTCTGAAGATCCTGAAGGTCACGGCACCAGTGTGACGATGCTTGTTTTTGGACACACGACAGCACGTCAAAATACTGTTTCTCCAATGTTTATTTGTTCTCCTGTAGAAGACAATAAAATAAACACATAGTGATGTGTTTATTTATTATATTCTGTTTTCTGCACTTCTGGCTTCTCCACAGTGCTGTACAGCAAAGTGAGCCTCACAATATCACAGTTACACTTGATTCAGGAGGTTTACAAAGCAGAAAAGTCACATTTTTCTTTCATTGTAACAAAACATAACATTTTCTAAATATATAGTTGAAAACAGTGCAACAAAAGAACAACAATGCCATCTACTGGGCAGTCTAGAACAACAAAAAGACAACATTCAGTCATTACATGAACAAAAACAACAATTTTACATACCTGTAGAAGACAATAAAATAAACACATCACTTTGTCTTCTGTTTTCTGCACTTCTGGCTCCTATATGTGCAAAAATAAATATTACCAAATAAAAAATGTGACAACGCCCTTGTCATTACAGTCAATGTCCACCAGGGGGCACATCACACAATGTGGCACCAAAAAAAAAAGAAAGAGAGGGAAAATAAAATGCTTACAACCTTTATATTTGCAGTTAAAATTGAAAACAAGTGTTACTGTAATGTTGTAAAAGATATATCAAACAATATGATTAAAGGTGTACAACTTAAATAGTAAACATTTCAAGAAAACATATAAAATATAATCAGAAAGCCTTCCACACTCCTTACCTCCACAGTGCTGTACAGCAAAGTGAGGGAAACGGAGCACAGGAGAAGCCAAGTGCACACATCATTTCCTCCTTGATACATTTCAAAATAAAAGAACTCAATAGATTAAAATTCACAAACATGAATACAGTGGAGGAACTGATTATTTTAGAGTATATTTTTAACTCCGTTACACATGGAAGAACTGCAGTTATTCCAAAATTCACAATCTTGCACCTGTGCTCTGCCCATATTAAATTTGGCTTAAAAAAAAACAAAGACAGAGGCATACAGGAGTATGCAACATTCAGTTTTGCATTCCTCCTCAATTGCCAAAGCATTCAGATCGCACTTGAAGTGTTTCATCATATGTGCATGCTTTTTGGTGCAGAAAAGTGCACCCAGTCTGTAATGAAAAGTCAAACCTACCTTGACAAATGTATTCTGCACACAAAAAACTTAAAAGGGAAGACATTGAACAACATGTGATGGAAGACGAGGAAAGCACCACAGAGAAAACGAACACGATTGTTGGAAAGTCACCTTTTACTCAAGCTTTTCAAGTTCGATGGGACCAAGCAGAATGCCAATTTCTATCAGATGATGCAGTGGACATAAAAAAACCCTTATCACTGTCCTGGTGTCATTGATGTTCTGCTTAAAAACTACATGGGGATCATCCCACTTTGGAGTGGTTTGTTCCTTGGGGATTTGACAAGACATGGAAAATCACCTTGCGAAAAAGATGGAAATGCCAAAACAAGAGAAACAAACTGCCACATGGAGTTATGGTTTGGTTTGGTGAAAAGGTCCATCTTGTTGAGGAAGAAATACCTTAGACAAGCCGAGTTCATCTCAAAAATGTTTGCTTCATCCAAGGACGATATATAGAGCACATTATGCAGTACAATCTCCCAGAGCACATTCTAGACAACGCCTACACAGGTTCTACCAGGCCTGATGATGACCATGAAGAACAGTGGAAGAAGCGTGACAGCTCTGCTGGTCAGCCCAAGTGCAAGTCCAAGTACTTCCATCCTCCAAAGAAACTACCAAAGCCCAAGACTTCAGATTTCGCTCGAGTGAACATAATAAAAGGAGTTCAAGGTCATGACAAAGATTCACAGGTACATTTTCTTTCACTTGTTAGACAGTATGAGACTTAGCTTAGTAAAGCAACATTTTAATCTGGCTTAAATTAATAAATAAAGTCTGTGAAAATAATTAGGACTGGAAAGGCTAGGAGATTTTCATGAAGTTTGCCATATAACATTAAACTAGCAAGTTTTAAATTGTTCATATTTATATAATTTTGTTGGAAGTATGTGCATTAATTTAATTTTGGTTGCTGTGAGTGCACATTCCCATAACTGTACGTATAGTTGAAAATTTTTCATTTAAAATTTTTTCAAGAGATCTACATTGAATTTGACCCAAAGTTTTTTAAACAATTCAATGATAAAACTACATTTGCAAGCTATAATCCTAGACCATTATACGTTTACGTTATCATTTAGTTTTGATAAAATAATCCATGACTGTTTTTTGATATGTACCTACACTATTAAAGTACAGTATTTATTTAAGTAATTACTAACACCTATTTCTCCAACCAATTATGGTTATTGTATTCTGCACAGAGGTAAAGGACATGAAACATTGTTATACTGACTGATCGGTCTATCAATCGAAGCATTTGCTGTACATAAAACTAGTAATTATTGACTAGACATTACAATTCATACTTTGATAAAAGAGATTTATTCTCCAAGCTTATCAGTGAATGAAAATCAAGACATTTCAGAAAGTCAAACTCTTTGTCTTGATTAATTGTATCCCTTTTGAGTTATGTGAAAAAAATTATTGATTGTGCTCATTTTCAGTTAACCTTATTGTGGAAGAAGAGGGACACAGATGTAATTGTAGCAGTTATACCATCACAAATCAAGGGTCGTAACATCCTCATCCATCATTCAGAGTTGTGCTCACTTCGACTTAACCAGTGGCTGACAGGGGAGGTAATGTATTCAATACTGTATTGTTAAAAATTAAATAATGTTACTGTCTTATGATGGTCTAGATGAGAGAGGAAGACAATTGATTTGTTATTTTTTGTCTTTTTTTCTGACCTACTCAATTTGTTAAGTAAAACCTCTGACACTCAAATTTGTAACTTTGTAATAAACAGCTGTGCCTCGTAGGCCTGGTCTTGGAGAGTAGTTTGATGTAAGTTTTATGTGGGTGGCTCAAAACACCTGAATGGTATTGAGCAAAAACAGTGATTTATGAATTAATAAATTGTAAAAATTACAGTTTGCATAAAAATGATAAATAAACAGCTGTGCCTCATAGGCCTGGTCTTTGAGAGTAGTTTGATGTAAGATTTGTGTGGGTGGCTCAAAACACCTGAATGGTATTGAGCAAAAACAGTGATTTATTAAATAATAAATTGTGAAAAATTACAATTTGCATAAAAATGATAAATAAACAACTGTGCCTCATAGGCCTGGTCTTGGAGAGTAGTTTGATGTAAGATTTGTGTGGGTGGCTCAAAACACGTGAATGATATTGAGCAAAAACAGTGATTTATTAAATATTAAATTGTGAAAATTTGCAGTTTGCATAAAATGAAAAATAAACAGCTGTGCCCCATAGGCTTGGTCTTGGAAAGTAGTTTGATGTAAGATTTGTGTGGGTGGCTCAAAACACCTGAACGGTATTTAGCAAAAACAGTGCTTTAATAAATATTAAATTGTGAAAAATTACAATTTGCATAAAAATTATAAATAAACAGCTGTGCCTCATAGGCTTGGTCTTGGAGAGTAGTTTTATGTAAGATTTGTGTGGGTGGCTCAAAACACCTGAACGGTATTTAGCAAAAACAGTGCTTTAATAAATATTAAATTGTGAAAAATTACAATTTGCATAAAAATTATAAATAAACAGCTGTGCCTCATAGGCTTGGTCTTGGAGAGTAGTTTGATGTAAGATTTGTGTGGGTGGCTCAAAACACCTGAATGGTATTTAGCAAAAACAGTGATTTATTAAATATTAAATTGTGAAAAATTACAAAATGCAAAAAAAAATATAAATAAACAGCTGTACCTCATAGGCTTGGTCTTGGAGAGTATTCTGATGTAAGTTTTGTGCGGGTGGGTCAATCGTGTAAACTATATTATTTTTTTGTTTCTGAAGAGTGAATGTGTTTGAAAATTTGTTGACGGTCCCTAAGTGAACCATGACGTCTCTGAGTAGGGGCAGACTCAGCGCGGCTGCCCGAAATCAGACTCCCTGAAGCGGACTGAGGAGAGCAACGCACCCCTGAAGCCACAGAGCTCGAATATCCAACGTCCAACTTAAAACTAACTTTACTGTGGTTCTGTGGCAAGTCCTACCTGCTTGAACTGCTCCTCATAGGTCCACTCGTGATGAGACTGAGACTCGGAGGACGCCGGCTCCACGGACCCCGGGACTCTGGCTATTAAATGCCCCGTGGAGTCCTGGGAGGGCAGACCAGATCCCCGGAGCCCGGACTGACGGTGCTGGAAGCGCTTCGACCTGATGTCTTCATCTTCCTCCTCTTCATCATCAGTCACCCCCAGCTTGTCTCCCTCCTCCGACCGGTTCTTGTCCTCAGTCCCCAATTTGGAGAGACTGCTGTCAACTGGGACCCCAATGCGCGAGCCTCCTCCTGCAGGGTCCGGAGTGGAACACATCCCCTGGTAGTGACGCAACACCAGAGCTTGGCGGTGGATTCCGGACTCCATCAGCGAGTGGACGTTTGTCTGTTTCTCAGCTGGCCAGAGCTGGTCCTCCAGGGCTAACCGTGCTGCCTGCTGCCGCTGCAGGGTCTCCATGACCGCCTCCAGCTTCATGCCTCCAGGACCGGGCTGACAGGGCTGGGAGGCAGACTGATGGGACTGGGAGGCGGACTGATGGGACTGTGATCTGTAGAAGAAGGCGGAGGCAGCCTGCAGTGGAAGTCTGTCCTGCTCCAGTGACATGGGATGAGAAAGCTCCATCAGAGACATTTATCACTAAACATGCAGAGAAAATTAAACAATGTCTAAAATAAGTAAAGAGTCCAAACAGGCAAAATGTCTCCACAGAACCCAACAACCAGCACCTGCTGTCAACAGACAGAAGTCTACTGTGACAGAAGCAGACACTTACCAAAGCTGTTTTAGCTGCACTACTCTCATTATCAGCCATAACAAGTACGGTAGACCCCAGGTCCTCCTTCAGTCCAGATCAGGTTCCACTTTCAGCATCAGTGATCCTGCTGTGGATGGAAGGAGGAGAAGTCCTCTTCAGTTCTTGAGACCCAAACAGCTTTTGGCAACAAGTGGGATCCTGAGCAGAGTGACCTGTGGAGGCAGATATCAGCTTCTTCTACTCACAACAGCCAAGCTCTCTGT
>JBBPBX010041898.1:0-12639 GCA_038048925.1 Garcialebias charrua | reverse complement strand
ACCACCAAAAAGAAAGAAGAAAAAAAAATCTCTAACACATCAGTCATCTAATGGAACATCGTACAGAACAGAAAAACCACATGAGCTTACCGTGTGGCATTGAGTCAGATATAGAGCCGTCTTCCACGTTGTTTTAAAATATGATCACCTGCGCGGCTGTGGGTGAGTGGAGCAGTCGTCCTCCAATGGGAGAGCTGGAGGTTCGATTCCACCAGCGGTCACATGCTGAAGTGTCCCTGGGCAAGACACTGAACCCCTCAATGCCTCTGGTGTATGTCCCATCAGTGTATGAATGTGATCTAAAGCTCTGATTAGTCTTTGAAGAGAGCGCTGTATGAATGAGGCATAGATTGTGAGCTTTGAGTGTCTTGATAAGATAGAAAGGTGCTTCATAAGTACAGTCCATTTACATGTGAAAAACATGGTAAACTGATGTACTTTGATGTAATAATTACCTTGACACATTCAGCGCTTGATGACAAAGTGATGAGCTAATCAAGTTCTATAAAATAATAAGAGTGGAGACCACGCAAACAAAAATAAAATCATTAAAAGCTGATTCTGCATCAGCCTTTCATTTGCCTTTCATTTTATATTTTCTTTCTTTTATAAGATACATGTGTTTGTTATGTTTTCATTTTTATAAAATGAATAAATAAATAAATAAAAATAATAATAATAATAATTTAAAAAAACTTTTCTAATTGTGAATCTATTGAAGATACTTTTGAATTAGAATAAAAATATCTTGAAGGATCAAGATGTCCAGTTCCCATTTATTGGCGTTGTTATGTCCTGGGTGACAGAGAATCTCCACACCGCCACAGTAAATCACGTGGTATAACCGCACGTACAGTTGGTCATGAGCCTGTATCAAAGTGATGATTTGTCAGACAAAAAATAAAAACAATGCATTTAAAAGTAAATGCATTACAGTCATTTGAACTTATTTCATCATGTCATTAGTGGCACCGCTAGAGGGGGGTCCGGGGGGGGGCAGTGCCATCTGATTGGCTCCCCCAGTGCCCCCCCCAGATTTTTTTGTACTTCATTGTGTGTGTTGCCTGTTGTTTGTTTGTTTGTACAGCACTTTGGTTGGCCTTGTCGCTGTTTTAAGTGCTCTATAAATAAAATGGTATGGTATGGTGTGATTGACATGTCACGACACCCAGTCATTCCTGCACAGTAGGTGGCACTATGTACCCCAATGGGTTGTGACACTTGTGACTGTTACATGCTCAAAGCAGCAGGGGGCGATATGCACCATTTAAGTTTTTTGTGATATGCCATTTGGACACAGCAGAGTTGACCCAACAAAAGAAGAAGAGAAGGAGAACCGAAGAAGTGATGGAGAAATATTGTACAGCTAAGAGGAATACAGTCGATTTGACTCCAAGGTTGATAATCTGACTTCAAAGGTAAGTTTTACAGTGGTTTACCAATAAATAAATAAAAACGTTAAAAACCATTTTGTTCTCAGTCAGGAAATAGTTTCTGGTAGTTGTTACTACTAGAAGTTACGAGCATCAAGCTAGCAATGTTACGTAGATACCGCTTTAGTGAGCGAGTCGGCCCGTTGCTGTGATACGTCACGTCTGCCAGTCAGACTCGTAATGCACGCAGAAGCAAAAAGTATTGTAAATATACTGACGTGTTTCAATGTGTTTACCACTCACGTCTGCCTGAACAATGTCAGTGAGGATAAATACGGGAAGTAAAAAAAAGTATGCATTGTGGCGTACCGTGTTGTCATCAGACAGAATGGATCATGAGAGTAACATTTCCTGATTGTCTGACCTACCAAAATCCTCTGTACTTCCTTTCTAACAGCGATTTCTTATTAGCTCGCTCATTAGAAAAACTATACAGAATGAGAAATACTAGCTAAGCTAAGAAAATAGCAATCAGAGTAGTTACTTCTGGCCAATATAATTACATGGGAACTATTTATTGGTTCTAAAGCTATCTTCTGGCCACAAAGTCAAGAAATTCTGCTCATAAAATTGTGTTATGTTCTTTCTTTCTTACATGTGAAAGGTAATGCTAATGGAGCCAGCTTGTACTGTAAAATTAGTGAAAAAACTCCACGCAGGTTCCCCACTGACATTTTACTTACTTCCGGTAAGATGGCACCCATGTACATGGCTTGCAATCTACCTCTGCTGATGGTGTTCGGATTTTTTGTGTTTTGTTCGTTTTTCATTGGTGACATAAATACGTTACTGGTGTATGATCGGCAGCAGCTCCTGGATCTTCGTTTTTCTGTCACTGATGTCGCTTATTTGGGCCAGTATTAGCGTAACTCTGGAAGACCCCCTCTTCCCCCGCTGCAAGCGTATGACCTGCCTGTTTATCTCCGGTGCGCTCCTCGCCTGCCTGCATGGGAAAATCGATCCAGGCGACGAGGAAAACGAGCTGGCCGGCTGGTGAAGCTCAAAGCCCTGCGAGCTGCTTCTTTTTCTTCCGCTGATGGTCTTGATTCCCATCGCCAGCTTCTTGCGTGCACGGACCAGGAAAACAATGGGAGTTTCCGGCCAGTGTAGCTCATTGTTGAAAGTCTACAGCCGCTGGCACGCGCTCACTCAACCGTTGCTGGCTCGGATAACACCAGGATGTGTGTGGTCAATGCAAGATCTGTCTCCAACAAAACTTTAATCCTCAGTGATTACTTTCAAGGACACGATTTGGACTTTTTCTGCATCACAGAGACTTGGATGTCGCCGGGTGAGTCCAGCGCATTGATGGAATTATTACCACCAAACTGTTTGTATTTTAACGACCCGCGGCCATCAGGTCATTGTGGTGGATTATTAACAATATTCAAATAATCTTTTGACTGTAAACAACTGCCCATCCCGGTTTCCTGCTCCAGTTTTGAGCTGACTGTCTTTGAACTCTGCCATTTGCCTGTGACTTTATGCTACCGTCCACCTCGATCTAAGGATTTCATCAATTAATTATCTGACTTCTTGGCTGAAATCACACTAAAATATGCTCGGGTGGTCATTTTTGGTGATTTCAATTTGCACGTGTGTTGTCATGAGAAGCCCATGGTGAAGGACTTTTTGATTCATTGGACTCATTTAATTTAAATCAGCATGTAAACAGTCCCACCCAAGAGCGTGGACATAGGTGACCCGCCACACCAAAACCAGGAACAAGTTGGCACACTCTAACTGAGAATAAATCAATAAAAGCTTCAACTTCTGAGAAATTAGTGAAAATCGTTTTTTTGCTAAATGTACTAGTTGAAGTTGTGAAGAAACCATCCCATGCTTTAAAAAACACTTTATAAGTGTTTAAACTGATAAACTTTGTGTTAGAAATCAGTTTGTTTTCAGAGTAAAAACAAGCCGCAGGGATTTGCGTACTGGGGGCGGGAACACTCTCAGTTGATTAACATGCGGACTTGTTTGGCTGGTATCGGAGGCTTTGTTATTGGTTTCGGCCAATAATGTGCAGATTTGAAAGAAACACATGGCTACTTAACTTCTAGGCTTCCCAGTGAAAAGAAAAGGCGTTTTGCAGGAATACTTTCAGTTTCTGATGGGGTGAAGACCTTTTTTGTTTTGTTTTTAGAACACCATTGATGTAAATAATAGTTGGTGCTTTATTCAAGGATTGTAACGTAACATGGTGGATTTGGTCAGCTTTAATGTCCTTATTTAATAAGGAAAATAAAGCCAAGCTGTCAGAGCTGTCTTTTTCCGACCGACCCGGGGGAGGGGGTGGTGTTTCAGCTCCCCCTACACGATCCACGGCTCTGGAAGCGGTGCGGGTGAGGGGGGCGGTTGGGCTGACAATCTCCCACGCGCGTGCACGCGCCAGCATCTCGCTTTTTGCAGGGGTGAGACAGCATCTGCGGCTCTGGAAGCAGCGTGGTGCAGCGGGGAGAACTGGCCCCCCGTCTGAATCTCACTGCTTTTAGAGCCGCGCTGATCATGCTGTCCCTGGGAGCAGTGCGTTGCGGGGGGTGGGGGGGTCATCTTCCCCGCACCGCACTGCTTGTAGAGGCCGCGGTCCCACGGATCATACAGCCTCGCTGCCCCCAGGATCGGATGGATCAGTAGTTCATGGTGCTGTCAGCTGGCTGTTATCAGGAACAAAAAAGCTGAATCGTGTTTAATTAAAATAGCCTTGTTTTTCCAGATAATTTTTAATGTTTTTGTTTATCTTTCTGTAAGATTATCTTTAAAATTTATTTTTTTATGTTAATATATATTTGGTGAAAAAAGAAATCTTATCTTTCTTTCTTTGAAATACGTTATTTAGATGGATGGATGGATGGATGGAAACCGACCAGCCCACAAAAGCTTAATAAAAAAGACTTATATGCAAAGATGACATTTCTGCCCTGATGCCACAAAGGTCATGTCCAGCACCAAAACCTTTGTGACATCTAAAATAAGTCTGTGCAGGAGCTTGGTGTGTGTAAAGCCTTATTTTCTTTTGTTATTCCCCTTTCTAACCTCATCAGATGCAACATAAGCATCTCCTGAGTTTACTCAACATCTTCAGCTATCCTGAGTTTACTCATCATCTTCAGCTATTATACAAACTTTTCCAGTGTCATCAACTTTATAAAGTGTCACCAGCCACAGCAAGCTGCTCCAGGCTGAGACGTCCAGAGTTCACAGAGCGATTCATCCATCCATCCATCCATCCATCCATCCATTTTCATCCGCTTATCCGGGGTCGGGTCGCGGGGGTAGCAGCCTAAGTAGGGAGGCCCAGACTTCCCTCTCCCCAGCCACTTGGAGCAGCTCCTCTGGGGGAATCCCAAGGCGTTCCCAGGCCAGCCGAGAAACATAGTCCCTCCAGCGTGTCCTGGGTCTTCCTCTGGGTCTCCTCCCGGTGGGACATGCCCGGAACACCTCACCAGGGAGGCGTCCAGGAGGCATCCTAACCAGATGCCCGAGCCACCTCAACTGGCTCCTCTCGATGTGGAGAAGCAGCGGCTCTACTCCGAGTCCCTCCCGGATGACTGAGCTTCTCACCCTATCTCTAAGGGAGAGTCCAGACACCCTGCGGAGAAAACTCATTTCAGCCGCTTGTATCCGAGATCTCGTTCTTTCGGTCATAACCCAAAGCTCATGACCATAGATGAGGGTGGGAACGTAGATCGATCGGTAAATTGAGAGCTTTGCCTTTTGACTCAGCTCTCTCTTCACCACGACAGACCGGTACAGCACCCGCTGTACCGGGCGCTGTAGAGCGATTCCAGCTAGTAATTTATCCATATGAGGCAATCCTGGAAAAAACACAGTCCTCACAGCCGGCTGCCGGGACCACAGACCTACCTAACATGGCTGCCGCGGCATTTCCTGAAACGAACGGAAGTTGCGCAATTATGATTAAAAATGATCATTTTTATTAAAAATATTATTTATGAAGCCTTTAAAACAACCACAGCTGCAACAAAGTGCTGTACACATGAAATCAATAACATTTAAACACAAACAAAAAAAAAGTTTTTTTTTTTTCATAATTTTATTAAATTATTAAATATGATACGTTCGTAGGTCCGGGTTGCCGTAGGTCGAGGGTTACCTGTAATGAAAATATGTTTGAACCCAGTTGAATCAGTTTCTGTGTCCTCCTTAGATGTGACCCTTATTTTTTTGGGGTGGGCTGTAACAATAACTATGTGACCCAACAATCAACATTATTATTGTGTAAAACATGTCACGATAACATAAAATACAATTGTTTTTTTTTTCAAAAGATCAAAAGGAATTTTGCCAGCAAAGCTGAAGTTCTGCACACCTTCCTAGGCAGGGTCTGTGTTGACAGTCAGTGCTGGGGGTTGGGGTTAAGGCAAATTAATGTAAATGAACAGCAATTGTTAACACCCCAAGGTAACGCTTCAGGAATGGGGACATTCTTCTAAATCTTTGAGGCCTGTTTTCTCCCTAATCTTATTTGCAGATTGCCCACATTGAAATGGCTGTATCTTCTTCATTTTTTTTTGAGTGCCATATGTTTGGCTTCATCGGATAGCTTAGAACCCACACTTTCAGATTCTGTAAATAACTCAAAATGACCCAGGGGAGACTTGTTCCTGGTTTTGCCATGGCCAGTCACATATACTGGACCTTGTTTTAACTTGTGATGTGACTGTTTCTAATCTTGAAATCGGTGGCAATGTGTTTTCAGACCACATGCTAGTCCGGTTTGAGTTAACCCTCCCCCATCTAACTCCTAAGCAGTGCATTCCTGCACGTAGCAGCCGGGCCATTAATCATTTAACTGCTGCATGTTTTACTGATGTTTACAACTCTGAAATAATAATTAAGCCCCCAGTGTTTCTCTCCACCACTGAGGAGCTGACATCTCAGTTCAACTCTGCTTAAAGAGGGGCTAAACTCAAAATTAACTTTTTTTAGCTGATAAACTCCCTAGAATATAGCACTATGTCTGTGTTAATTTTCATGTTTTTGTGCATATCTGTTTAAATCGGCAATATTTTACGGTGGCCGAGGGGTGCAAACGCGCAACAAAAACAGAACAGCACGCTGCAAAAAGAAAACAGCGTTCCAAAAGTTGAAACACACATCAAAATGAAAACAACAGCGTTCCAAAAGTTGAAACACACATCAAAATGAAAACAACAGCGTTCCAAAAGTTGAAACACGCATCAAAATGAAAACAACAGCGTTCCAAAAGTTGAAACACGCATCAAAATGAAAACAGCGCTCCAACAGATGAGGCGCACTGCAAAAGATAAGTCGCGCTCCCAAAAGGGGACAACCTGCAAATACAGAACGAGCTGCACAACGGAAGTGCTCCAGACCACTAGGGGCAGTCGAACAAAGAACAAATCATAAAGCATATTATAGTTTTCAGAATGGCACTAGTTATTTGTGTATTTTAACTTATTTATTTTAAGAATATTTTACACTACATCGGAACTGTCACATTGTATTTGTTTTAATAGTGTGCGGAGGAGAATCAATGCATGGATGCCAAGT
Organism: Garcialebias charrua; assembly: GCA_038048925.1. Classification (NCBI taxonomy): domain Eukaryota; kingdom Metazoa; phylum Chordata; class Actinopteri; order Cyprinodontiformes; family Rivulidae; genus Garcialebias; species Garcialebias charrua. The sequence goes on along the minus strand of JBBPBX010041898.1, from coordinate 5,668 downwards.
TGGGTCAATGGTTAAAGAGATTGCCTTGAATGCGGGAGACCCTGGTTCAATTCCCAGTCTTGGAAATTTTCTGTTATTACTTTTTTTTTTAAGCCTTTTGTTTTGGATAGATCGAACCAAGCAACAACAAAGAATAAACATGTAGATGTATTTATCTATTTCACCCGATCTATCCAAAACAAAAGGCTTAAAAAAAAAAAATTATTACTATAACATTTCCGCAGTGGTGGACCCTCAGGGCCTGCAAGGCCTTCAGAGAAGGCCTTAAAATTATTTAAAATTAAAATTAAAAATTAATATTTTTTTTTATTATATTTTGTCCATGAATACGTATTAAATAATCCCAAATGGTCTGACCGCTTCCTTTCATTGCTACCTCCCTGTTTGCTCTGCTTCCAGAGTGTATTTTAATATTTAAGCCTTTAACCAATCACATTTTAGCCACTACTTGTTGCTAGGTAGATTAGAAGCCTTCTCTCGCAGCTCCGCTTCTCACTGCAGCGCTATCCAAGCTGTTGCTTCAACCAATCAGATTTTGAGTTGGCGAGACCTGATGCTAATCGCGTCACCAAGAGTATTCACCGCAACCAACACGGAAATGTCAGCTATTCACCCGCTTTGATTGGATAGTCAACGTGTGACGTCACACCCGCGGCGCGGAAGTTGATAGTCGGTTCGGGCTGGCCAGAGGCTCTGGGGCTGGCCATTAAAATACAGTAAGCTTTTTCGCTAATTTTTTTTTTAGAATCCAAGTAGGTTTTTACAGTTTTGCAATGGTCCAAACTTGCTGTGTTATTGGATGTAATGTCCGGTCACACGACCTGAAAGGTAGAAAGAGAGAAAACGGACTTTGTTTACTGTTTGCTGCACCGTAGTGAAGTTAGTTTCAAGTTGGACGTTGGATATTAAAGCTCCGTGTCAGCGTGTCTTCAGCGCTGCGTTGCTTCGTCCAACTTCAAACTAACTTTACCGCGGTGTTTGCTGCTGGAAACAACGCGAAGTAGGAGCTCCTGATTCAGCTGTGACACATCATGGTACAACTTTCTGCATGTCCCAAAATAACTGCTAGTTTGTTCCACACACTCTGGTGAGTTTTGTTATATTATTTATAGATAATTATTGTTTGAATTGATTGTTTGAATTTATTTTGTTTTAAGAAGGAGCAAATATGATTTTTTTTCATCTGTTGCTACCTTTCATTTTATATGTTGTTTTTTTCCCTTTCATATATCTGTAAATTGTCAGAGTCAGTCAGAGTCAGAGAGTCTTTATTGTCATTTGCACCGCATGTGGTACATGTGATGAAAACGAGATTATGTACACAGGGTCCCAGTTACATCCAACAACAAATGCAAGAGAAAAACAGTAATAACATCTAGGATTAACTAAGAAAAACATCAACTAGTAATACACTAAGCCCTAATGTAGTAGAAAAACATCATTATAAACAGCAGCACGAACATGAGTCTGTATGAGCAGATGGTCACAGATGAACACAGCAACAAGAAAACAGATCAGCATCAGCATGATGTGATATTTTGCAGTGATCATTCTTATTGTTTATTTATTCATGAGTCTAACAGCCTCAGGGTAGAAGCTGTTCCTCAGTCTAGTGGTTCTACATTTGATGCTCCTCAACCTCCGTCCTGAGGGGAGTGGGGCAAAGAGTGAGTGTGCTGGGTGAGTGAGGTCTTTCATGATGCAGGTGGCTCTTTTCCTGCATCTGGAGGTGTAAATGTCTGTGATGGTGGGGAGACTGACTCCAACAGACTTCTGTGCAGCCTTCACCACTCTCTGCAGAGCTTTTCTTTCTGCAACTGTGCAGCCTCCATGCCACACATTGATGCTGGAGCACAGGATGCTCTCCACTGCACACCTGTAGAAGGAGGTGAGGACTGGGCTGCTCAGACCAGCTCGTCTCAGCCGTCTGAGGAAGTAGAGTCTCTGATGACCTTTCTTGATCAGGCTGGTGGTGTTGTTGCTCCAGCTGAGGTTATCATTCAAGTGTACACCCAAGTATTTGTAGCTGGAGACCACCTCCACCAGATCCACCTATGTTCAGTGGGGTGTGGGTTTGTTTGTTCCTTCTGAAGTCCACAATCATCTCCTTTGTCTTCTTCACATTCATGTGAAGATTATTCTCTTTGCACCAGCTCTCCAGGTGTTCCACCTCCTGTCTGTAGCTGGACTCATCATTGTTTGTGATGCATCCCACCACCGCTGTATCATCTGCAAACTTAACAATATGACAGCCTGGATGTGTGGCTGTACAATCATATGTGAGCAGAGTGAACAGAAGAGGGCTCAGCACACATCCTTGAGGAGAGCCAGTGCTGAGGGTTATGGTGGAGGAGGAGAAGTTGTGGATCTTCACGGACTGTGGTCTGTTTGTTAAGAAGTCTAGTACCCAGTTACAAATGGAGGGGCTTAGTCCAAGTGTGGATAGTTTGTCTATCAGAGTTTGGGGGATCATGGTGTTGAAGGCAGATGTGAAGTCCACAAAGAGCATGCGCACGTATGAGTCCTTCTGATCCAGGTAGAAATTGTCTTTGTGTTTAAAAAAAAAACTCAAAATTTCAAAGGTTCAACTAACATTTTTTATTTTTATTTTATTTTATTTATTCATTTTATAATTTTATAATACATTATGTGTCCTGTTCAGCATTTTTGCCATCTTTTTATTGTCTCACACAAAACTCTGTCTAATATCAGACAAGATCATAACAGAAGTTGAGACCTCAAATTATTACCTGGGGATATTAAATATTTATTATCAATTATTAATATAATATTAAAGACAGTGTAATAACAAATAATCAGGATTTTTGGTGAGTAAAATGTTGCTATATTCCTAAATAATATTGCAGTTTTATCAGGTTATTTTTGATGCTTTTTTTATGTGTGTCACAGCTGCACCTGTAGTAGAAGTTTATAGCCATAAAATAGTTATTGAGGCTTGGATTGATTCAGACGGAGCACTACTGAAGGCCTAGGTGTGAAATGCACGGCCCGCCACTGCATTTCCGAGACTGGGAATTGAACCAGGGTCTCCCACATTCAAGGCGATCTCTTTAACCATTGATCCAACTTGGCATCCATGTATCGATCTTCCTCCGCACACTATTAAAACAGATACAACGTGACAGTTCCGATGTAGTGTAAAATATTCTTTTTTTTCATTCATTCATTCAACCTTTATTTACACATGCTAGCCTCATTGAGCCACGGGGACTCATTTACAAGAGGGACCTGTTTCACTCACATCCAGGGTTATTTTTAGAGTTACCAATCAGCCTAACATGCATGTTAACTAGTGCCATTCCGAAAAGTATAATATGCTTTATGATTTGTTCTTTGTTCGACTGCCCCTAGTGGTCTGGAGCACTTCCGTTGTGGCTTTTCTATTTGCAGCTCGTTCTGTATTTGCAGGTCGTCCCCTTCTGGGAGCGCGACTTATCTTTTGCAGTGCGTCTCATCTGTTGGAACACTGTTGTTTTCATTTTGATGCGTGTTTCAACTTTTGGAACGCTGTTTTCTTTTTGCAGCGTGCTGTTCTGTTTTTGCTGCGCGTTTGCACCCCTCAGCCACCGTAATATTTGGTCCAAAAATGTGTTTTCAGTAACCCTCCAACCCTCCAATGTGTTGAACAGAGGAATTGCGCCTTGATTTTCTTATTGGTCTAGGATTCGCACAGTGACGTGTTTTTGCAAGCTTTCGTCACAGCCTCTGCTGCCTGAGTATAAAAGTGGAGCCACTCCCTGAGAAGGTCACTCCCCCTGCAGAGCTCAGGGCGGAGTTGGATTAGCTTTAGGAACATAGCACTAGCATTGGCATAGAAGAGCGACGATGTTCCAAGAAAGCTATTCAAACTGATGTTCATCCACCCTTACACCATCAGGGTAGAATCCGTTTGGAGGTGAGTAACATTTCACACCTTTTCATTCTAAAATTTATCTTTTGAGTATATGACGCATTTCTTCATGTGCTATGTGTTTGCGGCCTGCAGCGTTGCTTCGTTGTGGCGTTTTTATCTGTTGCTGATCAACGTTAGTTTGTGTTGTAATTGCGTTTAAATGCTAAAAATGCTAAAAACCTTGCCCCAAGTGGAGGAGTTTAAGTATCTCGGGGTCTTGTTCACGAATGAGGGAAAACTGGAGCGTGAGATCGATAGGCGGATAGGTGCAGCATCCGCAGTGAAGCGGGCGCTGTACCGGTCTGTCGTGGTGAAGAGAGAGCTGAGTCAAAAGGCAAAGCTCTCAATTTACCGATCGATCTACGTTCCCACCCTCATCTATGGTCATGAGCTCTGGGTTATGACCGAAAGAACGAGATCTCGGATACAAGCGGCTGAAATGAGTTTTCTCCGCAGGGTGTCTGGACTCTCCCTTAGAGATAGGGTGAGAAGCTCAGTCATCCGGGAGGGACTCGGAGTAGAGCCGCTGCTTCTCCACATCGAGAGGAGCCAGTTGAGGTGGCTCGGGCATCTGGTTAGGATGCCTCCTGGACGCCTCCCTGGTGAGGTGTTCCGGGCATGTCCCACCGGGAGGAGACCCAGAAGAAGACCCAGGACACACTGGAGGGACTATGTTTCTCGGCTGGCCTGGGAACGCCTTGGGATTCCCCCAGAGGATAAGCTTCAAGTTGCTAAGGAGAGGGAAGTCTGGGCCTCTCTATTGTAAATAGCAGCTTATCCACAGGTGCTGACCGTGACAGTGCCAAAATCATTAAAACATGTTGCTGTTCAATCTCTCCTGAAAAAACCAAACCTTGACCCTTCAGTAGTATCTAACTTCAGGCCTGTCTCCAGACTCCCATTTGTATCTAAACTTCTAGAGAAAATAGTTGAGTCCCAGTTGAAATGCTTCCTGGAGGATCACACTATCCTTGAGTTATTCTAATCTGGCTTTAAATCTCTACACAGCACTGAAACTGCCCTACTGAAGGTTTTTAATGACATCTTCCTATCCACAGACACTGGTGACTCTGTGCTGCTGGTCCTATTGGACCTCATATCCGCTTTCAACACCATCGACCATGAGATCCTCATTGCTCGGTTGGAGCAGTGGGTGGGCATCACAGGGTCAACCCTCAATTGGTTCAGATCCTACCTCTCTGACAGGTCCTTTTGTGTTCCATCAACGATTTTAGTTCTACAGTGGCGGTACTTAAATGGAGGGGTTCCTCAGGGGTCCATCCTGGTTCCTCTCCTATTCTCCTTATACCTACTGCCACTCTGTGCTATTTTCCAGAAACACAACATATCTTTCCACTTCTACGCCAATGACTGTCAAATTTACTTCCCCCTAAGAAACAATGGTACCGGTACATGCTCTATTCAACCTCTGCTCGACTGCCTAGGTGACATCAAGGACTGGATGGCTTTAAATTTATTTTCTTTTTTCCTTTTATAGATGGCCTCCATTCTCACCTTAACAGCCATCCTCTTAACACCATTATGATTTTTTAATAGGATAGAAAGAAAGGAAAGAAGGAAAGTAAGACCACAAAATATAATAAACATACACAAAGAGAGCACAACGCAAACACACCCGACCGCTGTCCGCAAACCTGTAAAGAACATGACATGGCAACTAAACACATACGTATAAAAGACTTAGAATATTCATGGCTTTATAGTAGTGTTCTATAAATATATATACCTATACAA
>JBBPBX010041897.1:0-15411 GCA_038048925.1 Garcialebias charrua | reverse complement strand
TCTCGTGCCTTTCCCGTACCCGTTCGGCACCCAATGCGTGCACCCGATTTGGTCCACATTCCAAAATGGCCGCCTTCCCATTTATCGTACAACGTTGACGCCAGAGGGTTTTCTGTGCGTCTTGGTGAATTGGACAAGTGTACCAAATTTCATGATCCTACGTGAAACTAAGGCCAATGCGGAGGGTAGTTTGAAATTTTCTAGGTGGCGCTCTTGAGCCCTTTCTGTTGCAATTTTGGCCACGCCCCCAAAATATGTAATTTTTCACCAGTCCTGACGAGTCTGCCAAATTTGGTGAGTTTTGGGATATGATAAAGCTCCCAAAAGGCCAAACGTATTGTGACGGCGTTACGTCTGATTCGCCACATCGCCACGCCCACATGCTCCACCCAAAACAACCAGTCGTGGAAAGCTTGTTACAGCAACATGTCTTCGGTCACTGGACAGACCGTCACGCTGATTAGGTAACAGGTGTCCGATCGGGACGTTCAATGTATAACTGTACACTTCCTGTTGTGAGGGGGCGTGGCTTAATTAATGTCATGATTTGACCATTCAGTATTGCAGGGGAGTGGTTGTGGGTCAATCACTGAAGGTTTGATGTATTAGACGGTTTTCGTGTAGGTGCTATTAGTGTTTCGTTTTTCATGGCGAGATGCCTAACTTTGAGGCCAGGCCACGCCCCTTCAGCATATATGAAAACGCGAGGTGTTGATCATTTGTTACTCCTGCATGTCTGAGTGATGAGTCTGCCAAATTTGGTGAGTTTTAGGGTATGATAAAGCCCCCAAAAGACCATTTCATTTTAGCTCCATTCATTTTCAATGGGAAAAAAATGGCCGAAAAGGCTTAATATTTCAAAAAGCGCAACTTGCAGCATTACCAAAAGTCATAGCTGGATTGTCCTGAACGAGCTGAACATTTTGATATATGAATCGTTGAAATGGCACAAATACTCTAGGAGGAGTAGCGTGCCAAAAAACGTACGGACGGAAGATAGTAACTATAATAATAATATTATTAAATATAAACACAATCTCTATAGTGTGAATGCCTTGTTGGCATTCACACAATAAATATAAACACAATCTCTATAGTGTGAATGCCTTGTTGGCATTCACACAATAAATATAAACACAATCTCTATAGTGTGAATGCCTTGTTGGCATTCACACAAATATAAACACAATCTCTATAGTGTGAATGCCTTGTTGGCATTCACACAAATATAAACACAATCTCTATAGTGTGAATGCCTTGTTGGCATTCACACAAATATAAACACAATCTCTATAGTGTGAATGCCTTGTTGGCATTCACACAAATATAAACACAATCTCTATAGTGTGAATGCCTTGTTGGCATTCACACAATAAATATAAACACAATCTCTATAGTGTGAATGCCTTGTTGGCATTCACACAAATATAAACACAATCTCTATAGTGTGAATGCCTTGTTGGCATTCACACAACTAGAAAAACCGCATTTCCTGCGAAAATGCACGTGTGAATGCCTTAGCGCCGCTCCGCCCTTCTCGCGGCGACCGCGGGAAGTCGAGCTGGTCCACCCCGAAACGCTCTCGTGCCTTTCCCGTACCAGTTCGGCACCTAGTGCGTGCACTCGATTTGGTCCACATTCCAAAATGGCCGCCTTCCCATTTATCGTACAACGTTGACGCCAGAGGGTTTTCTGTGCGTCTTGGTGAATTGGACAAGTGTACCAAATTTCATGATCCTACGTGAAACTAAGGCCAATGCGGAGGGTAGTTTGAAATTTTCTAGGTGGCGCTCTTGAGCCGTTTCTGTTGCAATTTTGGCCACGCCCCCAAAATATGTAATTTGTCACCAGTCCTGACGAGTCTGCCAAATTTGGTGAGTTTTGGGATATGATAAAGCCCCCAAAATGCCAAACGTATTGTGACGGCGTTACGTCTGATTCGCCACATCGCCACGCCCACATGCTCCACCCAAAACGGTCAGTGTTGGAAAGCTTGTTACAGCAACATGTCTTCGGTCACTGGACGGACCGTCACGCTGATTAGGTAACAGGTGTCTGATCGGGACATTCAATGTAAAACTGTACACTTCCTGTTGTGAGGGGGCGTGGCTTAATTATTGTCATGATTTGACCATTCAGTATTGCAGGGGACCGGATGTGGGTCAATCACTGAAGGTTTGATGTATTAGACTGTTTTCGTGTAGGTGCTATTAGTGTTTCGTTTGTGACGGCGTGACGGCTGATTCGCCACATCGCCACGCCCACATGCTCCACCCAAAACGGTCAGTGTTGGAAAGCTTGTTACAGCAACATGTCTTCGGTCACTGGACACACCGTCCCGCTGATTAGGTAACAGGTGTCCGATCGGGACGTTCAATGTATAACTGTACACTTCCTGTTGTGAGGGGGCGTGGCTTAATTAATGTCATGATTTGACCATTCAGTTTTGTAGGGGACTGGTTGTGGGTCAATCACTGAAGGTTTGATGTATTAGACTGTTTTCGTGTAGGTGCTATTAGTGTTTCGTTTTTCATGGCGAGATGCCTAACTTTGAGGCCTGGCCACGCCCCTTCAGCATATATGAAAACGCAAGGTTTTGATAATTTTTTACTCCTCCATGTCTGAATGATGAGTCTGCCAAATTTGGTGAGGTTTAGGATATGATAAAGCCCCCAAAATGCCATTTCATTTTAGCTCCATTCATTTCCAATGGGAAAAAAATGGCCGAAAAGGCTAGATATCTCAAAAAGCTAAAGTTGCAGCATTACCAAAAGTCATAGCTGGATTGTCCTGAGCGAGCTGAACATTTTGATATATGAATCGTTGAAATGGCACAAATACTCTAGGAGGAGTAGCGTGCCAAAAAACGTACGGACGGAAGATAGTAACATATAGGAATAATAATAAATATAAACACAATCTCTATAGTGTGAATGCCTTGTTGGCATTCACACAAAAAATAAAATTTGTACCAGCTCTATAAAATGTCACTGACTTTTTTAACCTTCAGGCTATTTAAAGAAGAGAGGTGGAAATCTCCCGAGCTTTGATGAAATGATATTTAAAATCTAGGAATGTAAATCACTGACATCACATCTTTGGGTTCGAAGGAGAAAGTAGCAGAGTCATCCTCAACTGGTGGTCCTCGGGCCACATCGAGACCACAAGCTCAATCCATTCGGTCATAGAGTTTTAGGTTTTTTGATGAAATACCCAAAATTCAATGGAGGGCTCCCGGTAGGACTGGAAAGCACCTTGCATGGTAGTCTGCCGCCACCGGTTTATGAATGTGTGTAGCATTCAATATATGTGTAGCACTTTGAGATTTTCAGTAATGAAAAGTGCGTTATAAATTGAATTAATTATTATTATTATTATTATCAGGCCCGACTCAGGTGGGAAGTAAGATACGAGCGCTGTAAAACACCGAATCTGGTTAAATGAAAAAGAAGATAGAAGCACAAAGATCCAGTGAGCTCAAGTTTGACCCCGGCGTGGGGCAAACTTCATTTTCTCATCCATAATGGCTCACATTTATAACTGGGTTTATGATAACTGGTTCCTGTTTTTTTGGATTCGGCTGGTCGCTGGTTTATCCACAAACAAGGAAGTCATCTGCAGCAAATTTGGACCCGATCATGCTGCATGCCTTTATGATGGCTTGGTTTGTGCCTCGAGCACCCAGACTCAATTACTTTTGGCAGAATGGATCAGATCTCTGGGATTTTTCTCAGGCATAGTCCATCGGTGAGGACATGTAATTTGGACATTTCGGAACCGAGTGGACCAACACAGACTCAAGGTAGATGTCATTATAGTTTTGTCTGTCCCCAAAACAATTGTGTGTTTATCTGAATTTGGCTCCCCCGGCTGGCCTTGCAGGCCACCTTATCTGAATTCTCCTGGAGGACATGCAATCTGACGCTCTACTCTTGGATTCCCATAGGCGTTGTCCTTGGCCATTCCCAGACATGTTGGAATCAGGTCTCTCTTGTAAATGAGTCCTCGAGGCTCAATGGGATTAACCTGTCTAAATAAAGGTTGAATGAATGAATCCCTCAAGAATGTTTATGGATCTCACCGGAGGGAACTGGTTGATTATTCCATCTTTATCAGAACTATTTTACAGTGCCCTCAAGAGTGTCCTTAAACATCTCACTGCTCTCGTCGTCTCCCCCCACCCCCGCGGAATGTCTACGTCAATATGTGCTTGTATGTGCAAGGTATTTTTTTTTATATTAGAGTTTTTCTTCTCAGCCAAGAAGAAAGAGTTTGATAGGATTTATTGTTTTGCCTCCAATTCCTACATGTGTCCAGTTTCACACCTTTTTGTCTGTCTAAGCAGATCTCACTTGTAAATGAGTCTTCGCAGCTCAATGTGATTTATCTGTCTGAATAAAGGTTGAATTAATTAATAAAAATAAAAAAACACAGACGCCTTTTTGACTGTCACAACTAGGTTTGAACATTTACCGTATTTTCCGGAATATAGGTTGCGGTTTTTTGCCTAATTTGCATGCCCTGCGACCTATAGAGAGGTGTTTATGGATTTTCCCCATATTTTTAGACCAATTTTTGGCTCAGATGTGACCCTTTTTCATTTTGGCAGAAAATGGTGCAGTACCACTTTTGTCCGCTAGGGGACACTTCCAGAGAGTCCACCGACCGTTTCCAGCTCATTTGTCCGAAAAAAAGCCTCCTCTGCTCGGACTGACTCTGTCGCTGCCCGGCCTCCTGCTCTGGAGGNAGCTCATGTGTCCGAAAAAAGCCTCCTCTGCTCGGAATGACTCTGTCGCTGCCCGGCCTCCTGCTCTGGAGGTAACTTCTGTTTGCTGTGTTTGTTAGCTGTGTTTGTTAGCTGTTTGTTAGCAAGATAAGTCAAGAACCACAGGACAGATTTTTTTTAAAACTTACAGAATGTAATCACTGTATGGACATTTAAAACTGACTAGCTTTATGAGATGTTTGAGATAAAAAAAAAATTTTTTTAACTTCGTTGTTAGCGGTTAGCTACCGTAAACAGATACCTACTATTTAAATAGCTCATAAACCACTCAGCGGATATTTTTTTCTGCTTACAGAGTGTAATTATATGGGTTTACTTTACAAACTGTTGCCCTGTATGAAACATTTGAGATAAAATTTGAATTTTTATTTGTGTTTTTAGAGACGGAATCGTCTCGCGTTAGCTTCCGTTTTATTTCCGTGTATATTTTAGCAAATAGCTAATAAACCACTCGGCTAATAAACCACTAACCCTTGTGCTATAATGTCAGCTATAATTTTTAGCAAACAAATAATTGTTTTTACCGTGTTAATCTTCTTAAAAGCCTTGCTGTGCGCTCCTGTGGCAGACATTTGCAACACAGCTAAACACTCGGTCCATATTTTCGGGTTGTCTCAGTGGTGACGCGTCACGTCAGCGGTGGATGACGCGTTACGTCGGTGGTGACGTAGGTGTGACCTATATTTAGATGCGACCCGTTTATGGATTTTTCCAATTTTTTGGCAATAATTGGACAAAACGACCTATATTCCGGTGCAACCTATATTCCGGAAAATAAGGTACTAAATAATTTTAGACCAAGCTTTAAGTGATTTTAGTCAGTCTATGAAAATTTTAGATCTTGTTAAGCCTATTTGGCCCTATAAAATTCATAGAGTTATAAAGACTGGACATTTGTTGTTACAATAAAATCTGTAAACCACAACGTGGAAATACCGATTGTTTAAATGTACCCGTGATTAACAGTGTGATGCAAAAGTAAGAATCCACCACTTGATCAGCTACAAAGGTTTTAAGTTAAAGTTGTTGCAGAAATCCACTCTTAAAGGGGCTTTCATCTACATAGTTTAATTTGACTTTCCAAACTAAGACTGCTATGATTACAGTCTACTGACAGGTAAGATACTCATTACTCTTACTTATTCATGCTAAAGGAAAACGGGGACACTGAAAGCGGGTGATACTGTCGTAAAGAAAGAGTTGATGTGTGGGGAAGCCTCAGCCCATCTGAGCTTTAAGCCAAAAGTCTGACTGCTGACCTGGAAGGTAGCTCAGGAGAGCCCGATGTCCTTCAGGTTGATCTTGATGATGACGTCGGTGACAGCGTCAAACACAAACTGCACATTGTTGGTGTCTGTGGCACAGGTCAAGTGGGTGTAGATCTCCTTATCCTTCTTTTGCCTATTTAAGTCTTCAAACTGGCACTGGATGTAAGTCGCTGCCTCGTCATATGAGTTTCCACCTGCACGGGAAAGATTAAAGAAAAATCATCTCTGGGACCATTTAACGCTTTTTATTTGTTTGTCTGCCTCCCCTGTGATGAACTGCAGGCTTCAGTTGATACTTCTGTGTTTCTGTTGCTGAGAGATCTACAAAAATATTTATGAAGTGTAACAAAAATCATCATAAAATCAGTAACCTGGTTCAAACCGTGGAGACAAAAAAGTGTATTATCTAATGTGTGTATTTTCTGTGAGCGACTGCACCTGGTTTACATTTTAGGTATGAATAAATAAGTAGGTTCAAAATGATCTGGAGTAAATTCACAAGACTAAATATGTGCTTTCCTTAAAGGAATACAAACTGCTGCCGCATTGCATCCCATAATTACAAACAAAGATCTAATATGACCAGTTCACCCTTACAGTGTGTGTTGGAGATGCCTCTCAGCTACTGCCACACCGAATTTCAGCTCAGTGTTTGTAAAACGAGCTCAGCTATAGTCATTTGTGTGTTTTCTAAGGTTGTTTAGCTGAGGCGGTCATCTTGACTGGAGTTATCTCCAGTTGTAGATGTACATCCAGCAAATTCTAGTTTCAGGGACTTTCGTCCAATGGTTCATGTGATATTTTACAAACAGACAGAAAACAAACACTCAAACACACAACTACAATTTCACCTGAAAGGCAGGCAGTTAAAAAAAAGCCTCTAAAGCAAAATCCTTAAGATGCTTAGATGCACCAAACAACTAAAAATGACTCACCATTGTACTCAGGGTAGCAGATGGTGAGGGCGCTCCTGCTGATCTTCTCTTCGAACAAGTCCTTCTTGTTGAGGAAGAGGATGATGGAGGTGTTCTTGAACCATTTGTTGTTACAGATGGAGTCGAACAGCTTCATGCTCTCGTGCATCCGGTTCTGAGGAAAACAGCTGACATGAGTCGTCCCTCCTCACAGAAATGTTGTGGCCTGAGTCTTCTTCAGCCACTTTGCCTCTGCAGCACTGAGCTGGTCAGGATTCTCAGTTTAAACGTACGAGACAGAGAGAAGTACACAAAGTCTTTGTTGATCCTAACCAATAACTCCCATTACATTACTGGCACAGTAATGAAATTCCAATTTGATCAAAAGCATTGAAAGCAGATGTTGAGTTCTAAAACCAGCAGGGAGTCTAATTAATATAATTTATTATTACATTAGTGAAATGAATGATGCTGTGGGATATTTTAAAACATCAAGTACCAACTGAGTTACTGCAGCGGGGAAAATTGTTAACATTTGGTTGCAAAATCAGCAAATCATCCTTGCAAGTTAACCAGGAAGCAAGATGGTTTGTTATTGTTGGCTGCCCTTGAATTTGATCACAGACATTATATGGATAGAACCGTCACTACATTCTTTGGTTGTTGGGAGCTGAGGGAAGCAGGAAGTTGTTTAAACAGAAGGGTTGAAACCAACGTCTGCGCTCAAGGGGCGTTGGGCTATATAAGCCCCACTTACTTCCCCACACACATTTAACGTGTCACATGACTTTTCTTTTAAACATAAACCAGCTGAAAACTACGACGGAGCTTTAGAGCCACGCCAAAAAAAACTTTAAAGACATAATATTACGAGAATAAAGTCGTACAAGACTTTTTTCAAACAGCTCTCATCCCCCCCCCCCACGAATCAGATCCACAACGCGACCTGTCAATCAATCCAGTAGGCGTGTCAGCAAATGACCAATCCGAAGCTAAATGCTCCTTACCTGCAGAGCTGCGCTGCAGCCCATCAGAGCGTATACTGTAAGCAGGTTCAAAGTCCTGATACTGATAATAATCTGATGTTGATGTGCTAACAGATGAAGTATCTCCTTATTTGTAAAACCAATACTAAAGTATAAATTAACAAGATGCTCAACATTTTTCATTTTAACAGTTAAAATGCTGTAAACTCTGCTTTATTGTGTTGGAGTTTGGATAATATTATGACTCATTTAGCTTCAGATTGCTCATTTGCTGACAAGTCTACTGGATTGATTGACAGGTCGCGTCGTGGATCCGACTCGTGGGAGGAAAAAATAACACGAGAGATGCAAAAAGTCTTGTATGACTTTATTCTCGAATTATTAAGACTTTATTCGACTTTATTCTCGTAATACTAGGACTTTATTCTCTTAATTTTATGGCTTTTAATTTTTATTTTTTTGAGTGGCAATATACTTTTTTTTTTCTTAGCGTAGCCCTAAAGCTCTGTCATAGAAAACAGCTAAACGAGTCAGAAAAAATGACATCTGCACATGCAGCAGTACATAGAAATGTCCCATTCTGTTAATGTGGAGGGGGCGGGACTTAAAATTTGTTCTGTAACCAGCTGACGCAGAAGATCAGCTTCAACTTCCAAATACATGTCATATTTCCATCAAAATGCAGTCTTTGAATTTTATTATAAGCTCAGACAACATAAAAAAACCAAGTAGCAATGCCAAAAAACAATAAATAAATAAATATACAATCACAAACGACTCGACCACAACTCTCACAATCGCAGCTTACTGAAGGCAAAATTAATTTTAATCATCTAACAAAATTAAGTTACGTCCTCTGGACGGATTAAAAAATATACAGGCAGTCCTCGACTTACGACGGTTTCGACTTACGACGTTCTCGTCTTACGACGTTTCGAGGTTACGATGCTCGCCCATTGAAAAGCATTGTTTCGAGTTACGCGGGTGTGCGCGACTTTAAGTCAGAACTTACGGTACTGTACTCAGCAGCAGGACAGTGGAAATTTACAGGGGGGAGGGAGAGTGTACCAAAGCGGCACAACAATGGAAAAATACAGGGCGGAGGACTACAGGTGCATACTGTACCTCAAAGACAAAGGTGGAGTGATACAGTTTCGTACTGTACTTAACGCAACGCAGCCTGGGCTTCGCTGTAGAGCGTGGACCGAGGACGACAATACGACTGTAGTGGATTTTTTTTACAACTCCTAACAAGTGAACAACTCTTTGTGGCTTTTATAATGGCACCAAAAAGAAAGGATGACTCTTCTGATAGCAGTGCGTCCAGGAAAAGGAAGGCCATCACCATGGAGGTAAAATTAGACATTATAAAAAGATCAGACAAGGGCGAAACACCAACAGACATTGGCCGTGCACTTGGACTGAGTCATTCGACTGTCGCAACAATTATCAAAGATAAACCTTGTATCATATGTTAAAGGATCAGCACTGATGAAAGCAACCGTCATAACTAAGCAGCATAATGGGCTTATTAATGACATGGAGCGATTATTGGTGTTGTGGTTGGAAGACCAAAACCAAAGACCTATCCCAGTGAGTCTGATGGTTATTCAGGAGAAGGCTAGACGACTGTTTGAGGCGTTGAAAAGAGAGAAGGGGGAGGGGTGCGAAGGTGAGGAGTTTGTGGCGGAGCAGGGGTTGGTTTCAGAGGTTTAAGGAACGTGCAAACTTTCACAACATTAAAATTCAAGGCGAAGCTGCCAGTGGTGAAGTGGAAGCAGCACGTACGTTTCCTAACGTGTTGGCAGAGATCATTAAGGAGGGTGGTTACTCAAGCCAAAATTTTTTTAATGTGGATGAGACATGCTTGTTTTGGAAACGTTTGCCTAATCGCACCTACATCGCGAAGGAGGAGAAAACAGCACCAGGCCATAAAGTCGGCAAGGAGAGATTGACTTTGCTTTTTGAGGCAATGCTGCTGGGGACTACAAATTGAAGCCCATGCTGGTTTATCAGTTGGAGAATCCACAGGCGTTCAAGGGCATTTTAAAGGGTCAGCTGCCAAAGGCATGGGTGACATTTGCTGTGTTTGAGGACTGGTTCACCAACCATTTTGTGCCAGAAGTCCAGCGGTTCTGCACATCCAAGTACATCCCCTTTAAGGTGCTGCTACTGCTGGACCATGCACCCGAACACCCTGCCAACCTGGAAGACATTCACCCTGATGTCAAGTTGGTTTACCTCCCACCTAACACCACTGCCCTGTTACAACCTACGGACCAAGGAGTAATTGCTACATTCAAGGCCTACTACCTCCAAAGCGTCATTAGTGATGCTTTAGAGGCAACTGAAAAAAATAAGGACTTGACATTGAAGGACTTCTGGAGAAAATACAACATCCTTGATGCTCTTAAGAACATTGGCGATTCCTGGGATCGGGTTAAGCAGAGCAGCATGAATGGTGTTTGGAGAAAACTGTGTCCCAGTTTGTGAAGGATTCCTCAGGGTCTCAGGAGTCAGTGAGAAGTATCATCCAGAACGTGGTGGAAATGAGTAGGTCGCTGAATTTGGAGGTAGAGGAGGATGATGTCACTGAGCTGCTGGCATCTCATGGAGAGTTGTCTGCTGATGACCCCATTCAGCTGGAGAAGCAGATGATAATAATAATAATAATAATAATGAATTTAATTTATAGCGCAGTTTTCATTAACAAAAATCTCAAAGTGCTACAAAGTGCAACTAAAATCAAAGATCAAATAAAAACAAGTGATAAAATCAAGTAAAATCAATGATAAAACAACAAAAATCAATAATAAAATCAATTAAAAATAATGATAATATCAACTAAGATCTAAGATAAAATCATGCGGAGGCAGAGTAGGCTCGCTTAAAAAGAAAAGTCTTTAAGCCTTGTTTAAAGTCAACCAGTGACTGTGGAGCTCTCAGGTAGTCAGGGAGGGAGTTCCATAGGCGGGGGGCAGCCACACAGAATGCCCGGTCTCCCATGGTCCTTAATTTGGTTCGTGGAATGTGAAGGAGATTACTGTTCTGTGATCGTAGAGACCGGGTGGATGAATATGGTGCAAGAATGTCCTTTAGATAATCTGGTGAAGTTCCGTGTAAGCATTGGTGTGTAATGAGAGCAGTTTTGTACTGAATTCTGTAGGTGACAGGAAGCCAATGGAGGTTATGGAGAATGGGTGTAATATGTTCAAATTTACGAGCTCTCAATAAAATCCTTGCTGCACTGTTTTGAATATATTGAAGCTTCTGAAGGTTTTTGCCAGGGATTCCGTTTTAAACAATGCTTAATGTGATTTTCAAATGTAAGATGAGAGTCCATTTTTATTCCAAGATTTGTAACAGAGGTGGAGAGGGGGATGTCTTGTCCAGAAAAGGAAATTGTTGTTATAGTTGATGTTTGTACCTGGTGAGGGGTGCCAATCAGTATGGCCTCAGTCTTGGAGCAGTTTAATTGAAGAAAGTTCTGATTCATCCATGCCCTTATTTCCTCCAGGCAGGTAGAGAGGGCAGTGAGTGAAGATGGAGATGACAATGGTGATGATGATGATGCTCCAGTCCTGATGTAAAGCTGTGTATCGTCGGCATAACAGTGAAAAGAAATGTTGAACTGATTAATAATTTGACCTAAAGGCAGCATGTAAAGGGAAAATAGCAGGGGCCCCAGAACTGACCCCTGAGGGACACCACAGGAGACACAGACTGTCTGGGAAGTGGCATTCCAGCCTATTGGAGAGGAAAGATTTGAACCAGTCCAGGACAGTGTCACAGAGACCGACCTCCACATGAAGACGGTGGAGGAGGATACTATGGTCCACAGTGTCGAAAGCTGCAGTGAGGTCAAGGAGGACAAGGATGGAGGGAGAACCAGTGTCAGCAGCCATGAGGACATCATTGGTAACTCTCAGCAATGCAGTCTCAGTACTGTGAGCTGCTCGGAAGCCAGACTGAAACTTCTCATACAGAGAGTGTTGTTGTAGGTGGACCTGCAGCTGGGCAGCAACTGCTTTTTCCAGCATTTTAGACAGAAATGGGAGGTGGGAAATTGGGTAGTAATTAGAAAGAATGTCGGGATCCAAATTGGATTTTTTTCAGAAGAGACCTAATGATGGCAGTTTTTAGAAGCAGTGGAACATGACCAGATTGTATAGACTTATTTATTATTTGTGTGATTAATGGGCTTATTGCAGAGTGATTGGATTTAATGAGAGACGAGGGGAAGGGATCCAGGGCGTAGAATGAAGGCTTCATTTTCTTGATGATGGTCTCCACCTCACTCTGAACAACTTCATCAAAGCTGCTCAGGGACCCAGAATGCAGACGGGTAGATGGCAAACAAAGATCAGGGAGGCTGTGGAGCTGAGATCTGATAGAGTCAACTTTGTTTTTGAAGAATGAAAGGAACAGGTTGCATTTTTGAACAGAGTCCTCATGAGTTTGTTTAATGGGATTAAGCAGATGAGTTATTGTGGAGAAGAGCTGTTTAGAGTTTCCAGGGCAGTTGTTGATGATGTTGGAATAATATTTGGAGTGTGCTTCTTTAAGAGAATAGGCGTAGGCTTTCTGATGTTCTTTGTATGCCTGCTTATGTACAGAGAGACCAGATGATTTTACACGTCTCTCAATAGCACGGCCAGTTGCCTTCATCTTGCGCAGCTCATCAGTGTACCAGGGGGCTGAACGGGAGAAAGACACCAGTCTTGTTTTCAAGGGAGCATGTAGGTCCAGAAGCTCCAGGAGAGATTGGTTGTAGTAATCCACAGAGTCATTTGCAGATGAATGATTGACAGCATTAACACGTCTGCAGTCAGCGAGACATCAGGCAATGAGACGTCTGCAGTCGGCGAGTGCGTCGAGACATCTGCAGTCGGCGAGTCCGGCGTCGAGACGTCTGCAGTTGGCGAGTCCGGCGTCGAGACGTCTGCAGTCGGCAAGTCATCAGGCGATGGGATGTCTGCAGTCGGCGAGACATCAGGCGATGAGACGTCTGCAGTCGGCGAGTGCGTCGAGACGTCTGCAGTCGGCGAGTCCGGCGTCGAGACGTCTGCAGTCGGCGAGTCCGGCGTCGAGACGTCTGCAGTCGGCAAGTCATCAGGCGATGGGACGTCTGCAGTCGGCGAGACATCAGGCGATGAGACGTCTGCAGTCGGCGAGACATCAGGCGATGAGACGTCTGTAGTCGATGAGCCGTGGTCTGTAGACGATGAGCCGTGGTCTGTAGCCAATGAGACGTGGTTTGCAACCGATGAACCGTTGTCTGCAGCCGGAGGGTTGTCATCGATCTCTGCAGCCGAAGGGTCATCATTGGTCTCTGCAGCCGAAGGGTCGCCATTGGTCTCTGCAGCCGAAATGTCGTGGTCTGCAGCAGCTGAAGCGTCGTGGTCTGCAGTAGCCGAAGCGTCATGGTCTGCAGCAGCCGAAGCGTTGTGGTCTGCAGCAGCCGAAGCCTCGTAGTCTGCAGCAGCCGCAGTGCCGTGGTCTGCAGCAACCGAAGCATCGTGGTCTGCAGCAGCCGAAGCGTCGTGGTCTGTAGCAGCCGAAGCGTAGTGGTCTGCAGCAGCCGAAGAGTCATGGTCTGCAGCAGCCGAAGCGTTGTGGTCTGCAGCAGCCGAAGCGTTGTGGTCTGCAGCAGCCAAAGCATTGTGGTTTGCAGCAGCCGGAGGCGGTGGAGTCTGGACTGCAGCAGCTGGAGAACCAGGGACCAGAGATGGCAAGTACTTTGCCACAAAAGCTGCCTGCCAACGTTCCAGCTCCTCCTGCAATACCCTCTCTCCCTCCTCCAGAAAGCGAGGGCTGGGCTGTACATCTGGTGGCGAGGTTCTCCCCACCTTGTGTTGGGCTTGGGAGGAGCAGCGGTTTGCCCCCCTCTCTCTGACGATGGTTTGGGGCAACCAGGTGACGAGCGAGGAGGAGATGGACAGCGGGGTGCAGCAGCGAGGCGAGGTGGAGAGGGATGAAGCTGAGAGTCAGTGGTCTTGCCTCTTCTTTGCCGCCTCATCCTGCTGCGTTGGCGGTGCGAGCTGAGGACGGGCGCACCCCAGAGTTCATCCTCCAGCTCAACGTCATCGTCTGACCACAGCAGCAGATGCGGCGAGCAATAAGCCAGCGGGGTGGAGGAAGAAGCTGGCTTAAAAGCCAGGCGGCTCCCAGAGAACTGAGACCTCATTTCCTCTTCCTCCACAAGAAGAGGTGATGGTAGGATCTTCACCTCTGGGCTATGGTGACCTCGTCTCTTGACGGGTTCAGTCCGAAATGCCCCCCACCGGACGACAGGCTCCTCCATCCGCTCCGGTTTCTCCTTGTCTCGCTGAGCAGTTTTGTCTGTCTCACGGGCGAGCCATTCAAAAACATTAATTTTTCTGCTGGGCTCTTTCTGATCTGGGCTTTCTGTCACAATCTGCTGTTTAATGTTTGAACCCACGTGCAGAAAAACAGACTGGCTCACAAATGTAAAATGAACAGTGATTTATTTAACAAAATTAAAATGCTGATAGTGGAGTAAAAACACTTACTGACAGGAGATGAGATGAGCAGATCACACACCGTGGAAGGACAAAGCCCCAATGCCCAAGGAGTGAAAACACAGAGTTTAAATACTGACACAAACGAGACAGTAAGGAGCACCTGGGGTGATTAGAATGAGGATCAGCTGTGACTGATGTCATGGGCGTAGCCAAGGGGGGTTCGAACGAACCGCCCACTTTGCCTATGAAGTCCCGTCTACAACTCCCGTGAGATTGTGAGGTGAAGACGACGTTCACTCTGTCCTGGCTTGGAAGGCAACACGGTGGATTCATAACAACAAACAAACGGTGGATTCAAACGGTAAAATTACATTGTGGTTTTTTATTCAACTGTTCATTTGTGTATTTTAAGTAGTACTGTTTGATGTTAGAGAGATTAGAAGTAGGTCACGTTTTTATAAGATATGGTCAATGCTAAAACATGCTAAAGCTAAGCTAAGTAGCAACAATTTTCGCCACGTTTTTTTTCCTTGTTTTTGTCTATTTCCGTCATGTTGGGAACAGTAATTTATCTGAAATTGGTACCAGTACGGTCCCATTCTATCCCTAAAGCTAAGTTTACAGTGATAGGACAGATAGTTACTCACAGGAAGCCTGAAACGGAGCGTCCATGTTTTTCTAAACAAAAGCTACAGGCCTCAGGCCTAGTTTGGACAGGATACAAGTACTACAATAACTTAGCAGTCTTGAATATAATATATTTGGTGAAAAATAAATGTTTGGATAAATTCTCAAAAGAACAAACATTCAGAAAAACAGTTTTTGTACGTAAGACAAGTAAAAAAAACTTTTTCAAATAGAAACCCAAAATGTCTTAGCAGGTCTTACAAAATTGTTTACTACATACTAAATATTATGTTAAACTGTTTTTCAGGTTTCTGTGCTGGATACCAGCAACATGGGTAGGTGCAA
>JBBPBX010041896.1:0-19342 GCA_038048925.1 Garcialebias charrua | reverse complement strand
TATATTTAAAAAATCTTTAAAACTACAGTTAGGTCTGAAGCTGTTGAAAAGATTTGATGCAGTGCAAGTACAAAACATATTTATACATTACATTTTTATGAGTGGGACCATTCTGGGCCCAAAGTTGTTGCCGTATTTTTCGGACTATAAGGTGCAATATCATTGAACAGGTCTGTTTTCATACATAAGGTGCACATGAAGCGAAACAAAACAGTGAAATAAGTCAAACTTTATTCAACTCATTCACAATAACCACATTCATTCATTCAACCTTTATTTAGACAGGTTAATCCCATTGAGCCTCGAGGACTCATTTACAAGAGAGACCTGGATAAAATCAGTTCGAGGTCAGCAAGTACAACCAAAATTAATACATAAGCCGCACCTGATTATAAGGCTCACTGTCAATTTTTGAGAAAATTAAAGGATTTCAAGTGCGCCTTATAGTCCAAAAGATATATATAAATATACAGTACAGTCATTTTAAAGGTGCCTCAAATTTTTCTATTTTTCCTAGCATATACATTCGGTTTACAATTTAAATGTAAAACTGAAAGCTCTACTTCCCTGTGCTGATGAATGAATAATTGGTTTCTCAGTTCACACCATTGGTTGGTTCACTAACTATCTCTCAGTTCGGAGGCAATGTGTTCAACAAAATGTTATTTCCTTTCAGTTATTTAACAGTCAACAATGGTATACCACAAGGCTCAGTCTTAGGACCCACCTTCTTTACAATCTACAAAGGTAATGTAGATCAGATCATCCCTGATGCATCCTTACATTTCTATGCTGATGACACAGTTGTTTACTGTCGAGCTAAAACAGTTGCTAAGGTTTTCCAGCTTTCACAATCTGCTTTCAACATGATCCAGTAAGATTTGTTTGATCTCAAACTTGCCCTAAACACCAACAAAACCAAAGGGATGTTGTTTTCAAACAGGAAGTCAGTTCCAGCAGTTCTTCCCTCAATTTTATCTTCCAATGGTGTCCCTATTGAGTTTGTCAATTCCTAGAAATACTTGAGTATCTTGGTTGATTTGCATCTCTCCATGTGAAAACTTGGTAAGGAAACTGAAAAATAAACTGGGTTTCTTTTTCAGAAACAGATCCTGTCCAACTCTGAATGCTAGGAAACACCTTGTAACTGTGACTTTCTCCACCCCCCCCACCCCCCCCATTGACTCCAGCGACATTATTTACCAGTACATGAATGCCCCTAAGCACCTTGCAGATGTTGAACACTGTCCATCATGGCGCACTAAGAATCATAACTGGCTGTAACTACTGTACCCTCCATTGCACCCTGTATTCACTGCTTAACTGGTCATCATTAACTTCACACAGACTCTCCCACTGGTACATTTCCATCTTTAAATCACTTCTTGGTCTGCTGCCTTCATACATCTCCTTCTCCATGTCTCTGTGTGAGTGCAGCTACAGCGTGTACTCTCAGGACACGATTCCCTCAGTGTGGACTGAACTAGGCAAAAGGGCCTTTTCCTACTCCGCTCCTGTTTCCGGGAATATCTTGCAAAAAGATTGAAGCTTACGACCTTGACCTCTCTAAGAGGCTTTTTTCCATTCATTCAACCTTTATTTAGACAGGTTAATCCCATTGAGTCTCGAGGACTCCTTTACAAGGGAGACCTTCAAACATCTGCTAAGTTCCTGGCAAAAACCAACGCAGACATGTTCCTGTTTTTAGTATTTTACATTGCTTTACAATATAACGGTTTTTGTTTTGGTGTTTTAATACCATTTTTATTTTATTTATCTTTCATTTATTCTTCTCAATTTATATTATTTATTTTATGATTGTCTACTGTCTTCTTTATTAAAGATAGATCTCTATTGTAAATGAGTCCCTGATCCTCACTAACATGTATAAATAAAGGATGAATCATAAAATACATTGAATATTTGTACTTCTACTCATTGCATAGTTGGCAGCATATTCAGAAATCATCTTAGACCTTTAAATATAACTTTTTTAAAGATGTAATTCTCCCCTCACACCTGTTGATCCTGATGTTGGATGATTGGCAGCTCCTGCACAATCCAATATAAAAACAAGCAGCCACCTAATTTAGACCGAGAACCACATTTCTGCTGCACACATGTCGCCGACAAAACCTTTTATTTATCCAGTGAGAGCATGTTTGAACTTTGGTTTGTGTGCGTGTTCAGCTCACAAGCTGTAAAAGCTGAACTGTGACTCGTCACGTCGGGCTCTGAACCAGATTTCCTGTCAGGCAGAGAGGAACTGCTCTGCGAAGTGTGTTTTACTGCTGTCATTAAAGGAACAGTTCACCATTAAACGGGGAACTGGGGTTCTTCACAACAAAGCAGCGCTGGTATTAGCAGCAGAGTGTTACTGCCCCCCCTGCATGTCTTCGGCTACAGCGACTCCCTGTCTGCTTCTCTTTTCTGTCATGTTATCTGTATGTCTCTTTGGCCTGCGTCAGCCCTTTTCTTCTCAACTTACATTCTTCTTTCCTTACAGGCGTTGCCTTCACTTGTTCACCGCTAAGTTCTTGTTTTCTCCTTTGAGTGTCCCCTTTCTCCTTCCACTTGTTAGGTTTTAATTTTTCTCCTTCCTGTTCCCAGCTACACATTTCCCCTATTTCCTGTTTCTCCATCGCCAGCCCTCCACCCTCTCTCTGTTCCTGCTTCCTCGTTTCAGTGGCACCTGGTGTTAAGGTGCCACTGAAGTACAGTAGACGGCTCTTTGAAGTCCCAGGGGCCCTCAGGCCGTGTCTACACTCCCATGTGTGTCAGGACACTTTTCCTTTTTAGACATGAAACGTAGGTCTGGCTTTTGATTTGGAACTCTTCATTGTACTTGAACACGTGAGAAAGAGTTTTTTTTTTTAAGTACTAACTTTTTTTTTATAATCTAATGGGCAAAAGTAAAGAACGAGAAGTTTCTTAAATTTAAAGAGAGTAAATGTGTCCAACTTGTGTGTGTGTTTTTATATAAATCCACTTGAACACAAACAGGTCAGTCCACATCATCTCATTTAACCCTTAGCTCGTTTAGTAAAATGTGTTAAAATAAGATAGAAACCACTTCAATCCAACAGGCTTATGATGCTATTTAGAATCCAAAATACACATTCTTATTTTTATGTTTTTATACTGTATATCCATCCATTATCTTCCACTTGTTCTGAAGTCAGGTCGCGGGGGCAGCTGCTTGAGCAGGGAGACCCAGACATCTCTTTCCACAGCCACCTCTTACTGCTCTTCTGGGAGGACTCCAAGGCATTCCCAGGCCAACCAAGAGACTCTCCAGCATGTCCTGGGTCTTCCTCAATAGCCGTGTTTCCATCAAGGTTTCTAGCTGCGCATTTTGAAGTATCGCAGCAGAAAAGCTTAATGGAAACGGCAAAATCCGTATTTACTTCCTCAAATTCGCCAAAAAGTTTATACGCTCGCTTGAGGTGGTTTTTGGGATCTTCGAAAATGAGCAGATGCGCAAAACGACAGATGGAAACAGATTTTCCGACTCAGTTCTGCCGTAGCGAACATTCACGTCACGTGACGTTCAGCTGTTTCCGCTCCGGACAACATGTAACATCGCTAAAACTAGTTGGCATGACAGAATAAATACAACTTGCCCGATAGCAACACGTACCTGAAATATTCTCTCCATTTTGACGAGATGTGTGGCCGGGTTCTGTTTTCAACCGCTACTTCCTGTTTACTGTAGACATGCGCAGTGCTGACGTCTGACGTAATGACGCTGACGTCTGACGTAATGACGCTGTGCGTGGCTTGGTAGATGCGCTACAAGCCAGTAGATGGAAACACTTCTGCTTCGCATTAATTTGTATTTACATATTTGCGAGATTTCAAAAATTAGCTCAAAATTCGAAATGAAAATGGATGGAAACACAGCTAGTGTCTCCTCCCAGTCAGACATGCCTGAAGCACCTCCCTAGGGAGGCGCCCAGGGGGCATCCTTACCAGATGCCTGAACCGCTCTTCTCGATGTGGAGGAGCAGCGATTCTACTCTTGAGTCTCTCCTGATAACTGAACTTCTCACCCTGTCTCTAAGGGACAGTCCAGCTACCCAACGGAGGAAACTCATTTCAACCGCTTGTATCCGTGATCTCTTTCTTTCCGTCACTACCCAGAGTTCGTGACCATAGGTGAGGGTAGGAATGTAGACTGACAGGTAAACGGAGAGCTTTGCCTTACAGCTCCGCTCCGTCTTCACCACAACAGACTGGCACAGAGTCCGCAATACTGCAGATGCTGCACCAATCCATTTATCAATGTCACGCTCCATTCTTCCTTCAAACCCCGATACTCAAACTCCTCTACTTGAAACAGAACCTCACCTGACCTGAAGAGAGCAATCCACCCTTTTCCGACTGAGGACCCTGGCCTCAGATTTGGAGGAGCTGATTCTCATCCCAGCCGCTTCACACTCGGCTGCAAACCGCTCCAGTGAGAGGTGGAAATCACGGCACAATGACGCCAACAGGACCACATCATCTGCAAAGAGCAGAGGCAGAATCCTGAGGCCACCGAACTGGACTTCCTCCGCCCCCTGGCTGCACCGAGAAATTCTGTCCATAAAAGTTATGAACAGAATCGGTGACAACGGGCAGCCCAGGTGGAATCCAACTCCCACCTTGAAAAGATCCGACTTACTAACGGCAATGGAAACCAAACTCTAGCACTGCTTGTATAGGGACCGAACAGCCCGTAGCAACGGACCCCCAATCCCATACTCACGGGGCACCCCCCACAGTGTACCTCAAATAACACGGTCAAATGCCTTCTCCATGTCCACAAAACACACGTAGCCTGGATGGACAAACTCCCACAACCCCTCGAAGACTCTAGTGAGGGTAAAGAGCTGGTCCAGTGTTCCACAGCCAGGACGGAACCTACATTGAGATGGAAGTAATCCTTCCACCTCCTGACGACATCACTGGCTAGAATAAGAATATTTTGGTGCTTACTGGATCAGGTCAAAATGTGTGTAGAGCAAACTACAGCTTTGAACTCAAATGTTTTTCCTGAATGTTTACAAAAAGCACATTATTATTTCATAATAGTTCATATCTACCAGGTCCAGTTAGATGTGATAAAATGGATTTGAATGTAACTCACAGAAAATAATCACTGGATTTGCATCTATAGCTGAATAACGTTTGGAGTCAACCTGATGTAAGATAGCTGCCACAAGCAGTCAACCCTAGGAATCGAACTAAACAAATGAAATTGGCACATACCACAGACAATTGTACAAATACTGAGCTACAACTTGGTGTGGTAGAAGCTTAGAGTTGATATCAACACATACTCTGCCAGCTATGGGAGATATTGCTATTTCATGGGTGTTCACACTAAAAGGCTAAATCTCAAGAATTTTTCTATTTCAAATGATCTTGTTTTAAAAATCTGTCATGAGAGTTGGTGGGTAATATGCATCCGTTGAAACATGCTAAGCTTTTACTTTGAATTTAGTTTTTTTTTTTTGGTGAGTCATGGGTCTATTTGACACCTCCACTCATCAACCATGTTTTTAGTACAGATATGAAAACTACATCAATCCAGTTTCTGCATCTGCTTTGCAGTGGCGCAGAGCATTTCTGCCAGTTGGATCCAGCTTCCGGTAAATATAGGACAATCTTGTGTTTTGTGTTTGTGCCGTTTGCTTTGTTCTACTATGGAAAAGACAAAAGCCGTAAAAGAAATTCTGATTTACTTAAATGTTAAATTTATTAATAATTATTCACCACTTTTGACTTGGTGTTCTAAATATTTGTTTTGCAAGAACATTTCTTGACACCTCTTGGGCCTCACTGATTTTCATCCAGTCACCATTTACAAGTACTTCATATAGGGGATGAAAATAGGGATTTTTGCATTATTAAGTTCCCCTGCATTGTTTGAAGACCCATAATCCTTCAGTGCTGAGTGGAATCAAATGCACACCTTCATGCAATCAAATCATTCTCCTCTTAATCAAGTTTTTAATGCAGTATTTAGTCCTTTAATTTACTCGCCTTAACGTTGTGACTCTTAAAGATTGGTCTCAGAGTCAATAAAACAAACGGACAACTAAAAAGTTGGAGCAACTCACAGGCTTTATGGCTGGCAGGGGCTGAGACAAGCGGGGGAGTAGGGCGAAGAGGAAAAAGCACCTCAGTCCTGAAGTCTGCTATAGTCAGCATCCAACCTACAGAGAGAAACAAAGAAGAGGGAGGGTTTATGCCTGAGAAAAATGACAGAAAACCAACAAAAGTGGTAAAGAGAGAGAGAGAGAGAAAGAAGAAACAAAGTTGCTGAGAAAGACAAGCAGAGGGAGAAACTTGTGAGTCATCCTTTTAACTGTGGGCTGCAAGAAGTTGGGTAGTCGTGTTAAAATACCATTTGAGCACACACACCCATACACAAAACACTTCCATAAGAATAAAAACATCTACTATAGTCAACAAAACTCAAACACATTTAAAGTATTCAAGCTAAAATCTGTCTGAGCAGCTCTCTCGTGGTATACTGCCCAACAGAACAGCTAATTATCTGGACGTTTTAGGCAAACGCACACCCTGTGCATTCTTCTGAAAGTAATGAGCTGCCTCTCTATGGAGCTAATAAACTCAAACTTCAGCAAGAGGCGACAACATCCAACCCGTAAATAATCAGTGGAAGTCTTTAAAAGGAGTTTTGTAGACTGCAATTAGGGTTTTCTCTAACAGAACCCTGACATGAGTCCACTTCCACACCTGACTTCTGTTGACATTATCTTGGTTTAATACCAACAGAAGATGTGTAATTAAAGGTTCAGTATGCAGTTTCTGTAGAACTGCAGAACTTAGAAATATTTTCAACAGGCAAAGCATTCTGATCCCTCCCCCTCAGAGCCATATGTGGCTCTGCCCCCTTGTGGTCTGTTGAATTTCAAATTCAAGCTCTGTTTTTATTGGCTGATTCAAATTCAAGCTCTGTTTTTATTGGCTGGTTACAAACTCTGTTTTTATTGGCTGGAAAATGGCGGGTCACCTTTTCTTTTTAGAAATGCTTATTTACCACCTGGAGAAGCAAGGGGACAATATTTTTTTTTATTTTTTTCAGAGATTACCTGGCTAACATCAGTCTGTCAGGAGGTAGTGACAGAGTGAAGAAATATGTTCATAAAAAAAGCTACATACTGAAGCTTTAAATTGCTATTAGCACTGAGACTAATTATGTTTTCTAACAAACAGTATAAATAAATTATTACACAAAAAAAGTGAGCAGGTTGAGGATTTGGTTAAATCAAAAATATATAATCATTGCAGAAGACTGCAATACATTGTTGGTTTTCTTCTCTGTGCTCTACACACCGATATCAACTGAATGTCTCGTTCCAGTAGCCCATTTTCTCACCAGAATGTCCTGGTTCCAACATCTGACGTGCACTTTCTTAATTTGAGCGGCATTCGAGCTGGTATAGCATCATTTCTATGTCACTCACACATTATGCAACCAAGGTTGCTCAGAGGTTTAGACTTGAACCCTGCACCGCTGATCTTTCAGATCAAATTCACACAACAGTAACATTGACTGCACCAAGACCCACAGCCAAGTATCTACAAGGAGGAAGAAACGGCATGACATGAAGTCTGAAACGTCACACTTCAGTTTTGAATTGAAAAAGTTCCCCGGATGGAAAGTAAAATTGTTGTCCTGTCATTTTCTGTTTTAATGTTGTTGTTTTTTAGAAGGGCCAGTTGAATGGTTAGAACAAAGTCCAAGTCGTCAGATACCCACTGGTGCAATAGCCTGGACAAAGGAAGACACATAATCCACTGATTTCAAGACATGAAAGCACTTCAAGAGTGTTTCATCCCAAGTACAGCTCCTTGAGACTGCACACTAATAGAAAGGAGATAGGCAGACTAGATAAGTAATGCTTAGATCCTGAAGTACAATAAAGTCTCCAAAAATGAACTACTAAATGAAAGTCTCACGCAGCAGAAACCCATTGTGGAAGAGGAGGAACAACAGGAGCCATCATAGAAAGATAAGCCCCTTCATGGCATGTACCACCAGCAGATTGAGGAAGTTACTGTTATCAACAAATCCAACCAGAGTCAAGAGAGGACAGGACTGAAGGACAGCACAGAGACACTGATCATGGCAGCACAAGTGCAATAAAGGCAGGGGTCTACTGTACCACACAAGACCCAAGATGCAGGCTGCCAAAGTGTACATGGAATGCCATAACCAGGTGGTTGGACCAGTGTACAGAACCAACCATGTTAAATATGGACTGGAGGCCCTACAGTCAACTGGGAGGCTCCACCAAGGGTGATGGAGAATGTCAGGACCAAGATGCTGACAAACAGAACTTGATGTGGTAGACACTACAGAAGGCAGTGGTGTTGGATGTAACAATCTCAAGTGACTGTAACATCAGGAAGAAGGAACATGAGAAGCTTGAGAAATACCAAGGTCTGAAAAAGGAAACGGAGAAGAGTCCAGGCCTCAGCGGTGCCGGTGGTCATCGGAGCACTCGGCGGCGTGACAGCCAGACTGGAACAGTGTCTCCAACACGAACATCCTTAGAGATCTATGCCCATTTATGCATGTGAGCACTTGCCATATTATTCCCAAAACCGTTAGATCTGATGGACTGGATGAGAAAACAACACTAAATCATTTATTTGCAGCCACTGGAGACTGCTTCATTTACACTCAAACCGCAGATTTCTTTGCTGAATTTTTCATAATCGCCTGGGCGATAACAATCGAAGGCTGAGAATTATGCAGCTCGCGATGCTGACTTCTGCTCCACATTCCCGCTTCCTTCGACAAAATAAATAAATAACCGAGAAGAACGACAGGAAAGAGAAGTATGGAGAGAAAGAGGGAGAGAAGGATGACATGATTGTTCTTTTTAGCTTTCTTTGTCTCAGTGTGAAACCTCGTGCAGCCCTGACAGAAATGTGCCAGATACCTGCGATGCCAAAAAGCACAGGACCCACACGCGTATTAATTTGTCAGGTGAGATGGTGTTTTGGTAGCGTGGGAGGCGTGCAGCACGCCAGAGTGTGTGCTTGTCTTCCTGTGCACGTGATTGAAAGTATCTGTACATAATGCACACGCACCCAAGTTTGCGCATCTGCCTCTTCCTTCCTGTCAGCCGAGCTTGTCATTCAAGCATCAATAAAGAGAAAGTTTTCCCACTTTCGCTTTATTTTCTTTAAAAGTGTCATGTGATCTTCTCAAACAAAGGGGGAAGAGTAAAAAGGGAAGCACTACTCTGTCTGACAAGAAACACTGAGCATCAGGGCAGATTTTACCATGTGAACAAAGATTTCAGGACATTTTTTTTTTAGATAGAGGGACAAGAATTAAAAAACTTAGCATTTCTTGAAGGAATGCAAATCCCCCCCAACACCTTCCATGTCAGAGAAAAGTATCAGAGAAAATTCAGAGAAATTACGAATTTGTAGTATTTTGGTCAAGCGTTGTAAAAGTTACACGCAATCTCTTGTGAAATTGCCAGATACTATGCTCAGAGTATGTGTTATGAATAATTCTCAGCCACTACCATGTCAAATTTTAGAACAATATCTGCTAAACTGACTGGTAGCTCTCAGAAATTAGTTTCTCAGATCAAACCATCGGTTGGTTCACTAACTATCTCTCAGATCGGAGGCAATGTGTTCAAGATAATTGTACTTCTTCCAGTTATCTAACTGTTAACAATGGTGTACCACAAGGTTCAGTCTTAGGACCCACTCTCTTCACAATCTAGATAGGTAATGCAAGTCAGATCATCCCTGATGCATCCTTACATTTCCATGCTGATGACACAATTGTTTACTGTTGAGCTAAAACAGTTACTAAGGTTTTCCAGCTTTTGCAATCTGCTTTTAACAGTCAGATTTGTTCCGTCTCAAACTTGTCCTAAATGCCGAAAAAACCAAAGGGATGTTGTTTTCAAACAGGAAGTCGGTCCAAGCAGTTCTTTTTTCAATTTTATCCTATAATGGTGCTCCTATTGAGTTTGTTGATACCTACAAATACTTGAGTATCTTGGCTGATTCGCATCTCTTTTGCCCTACTTCGAAAACCTGGTAAATTACACCGAATTTGAAACTGGGATTTTATCAGAAATAGATCTTGTAGTCATCATTATTTGCTAAAAACAGGTATTTCTTGTAAACGAGTCCCCGAGGCTCAATGAGACTAACCTGTTTAAATAAAGATTGAATGGGTTATAGCGGTTTTTGGTGGCCATCTTGAATTTAATTGATTCCAAAAGTTAACCAGTTACAGCTAACCCCCTACCTACGACTCCATCGACCTACGGCAACCCGGACCTACGAACGTATCATATTTAATAAAAATATGAAATTATAAAAAATAAAAAAGTTTTTTTTTTTTTGTGTTTAAATGTTCTTAATTTCATGTGTACAGCACTTTGTTGCAGCTGTGGTTGTTTTAAAGGCTTTATAAATAATAATTATGATAAAAATGATCATTTCTGATCATTTTTGTCATAATTGCGCAATATTTGTTCAACTTCCGGTCATAACAGGAAATGCTACAAGAAGGTCTCCAGTTTACACGGTCACAAGTTAAAGCAGAACACCGGACCGTCTGCGGCAGCCATTTTCGGCAGCCGGCTTTGCCTCATATGGATTAATTACTAGCTGGAAACGAGCTCTGTGGACGTCTCAGCCTGGAGCAGCAGCCGAGGATCGATCACCGATCCATCGCGCCGGACTGCCGCGCGAACACCAGCTCATGGCTTGGCTAACAGGCAGCTAGCAGAAGCTAACACAGGCCTCAGCAGCTGCCATGGTTCGCCGCGCTGCTCGGCCGACAACATCAACGCATGGCAACCTAAGATGTCGGCTTTGACCATCTCAAAGTAAGAAATTATATTTTTATTTATTCTGTACTGTTTTAATTAATTATTTTATTCTGTAATAATTTTACAGTACAGTATTGAATGTGCTGTGCTGAATAGCAATGTTTAACGTTGCTGTACAGTTACTGTGTGTGTTTATGGATGAATGTGTGGTGTAATGTGTTAGATAAGTGTTTGTAAATAAAGTTCTGTGCATGTTTATGGCCCAGTATGTCAGCTTGTTCAGTCTCATGCCGATAAATTTGTGTGCGGCGCTCCGTTAGCGTTATTTCCGCGACGTACGAACGAAATCAGGACCTACGAACAAGACGTTATTTTCACCCCCTAGCTACGGCAGAATCGAGCTGCGAACGGTCCTTAGGTCCGGAACTCGTTCTTAACTCGGGGGTTTGCTGTATATATGTATACCCAATAATTGTGTTCTGAAAGTTTAATTTAAATCCACCTCTTACTTTATTTCATTAGCTATTTTGCTGACAGACAAGGTTGACGCTGAATTTTAATGCTAAATTTTGAAACAAAAATTTAATTCAACGAACGTCCTTGGAGTATGTATTCTGAATGACTCATCCTCACTAAATTACAGCAAAATTACCAAACTGTAGAAATGGCTGCGTTATAGTTTTGTTGTGTTTTTCTACAGTCAGTTGGTTGTGGCAGCCATTTTGCATTGGGCTGGGTTCCAAAAAGTTATTTGCAGATGTACAAATGATCATTTCCTGAAAGTTTCATTAAAATCAGTCTAGTGGTTTATGAGATAATAAAGTAGATTTCAAATAAAGTCATAATATTAACCACACATCTTGTACAATCTGTTGAAGATCAGCCTCAGCTACAAACACCAAAATAACCTTTTATTTTAAGGTCAGTTGGACGTGACAGCCATCTGAAATCTGGTGGTTAACATCTGAAAGTTTCATTAAAATCTGTATAGCTGTTTAAGCATTTTACAAACTAGACTAAAACTAACATTCTCGCCTTTTGGCATAATTGAAAGGGACAGTCCAAAACCTTTAAAGTGGATGGAAAAGATTACGAGCAATTAATATCTTACCTGTTGCAGAAGAGATTGAGGTGTTATTTTAACATGGCAGTCTTGCTGCCACTCAGACTAAGATTTCTTAGTAAGTTAAGTTGTTAATCAGAATCAGCTTTATTGTCATTGCACCAAGGCACAGCAAAATTACCTGTCAGTACAGCCCGTCCAAGTAAAACATAAACAGACATGGGGAGACGGAGGTGTCTGAGGCTGCAGCCTCGTGGGAGGCGCTACCCTTTTCGTCTAGATAAGGAAAAGAGAAACACGAGGGAAGAGGAGGTATATAAAAAAGTCATATTTCAGACTGTGTCCTAGATGGAACACAGTTTGAATGTTGCAAAACCCCTCAGCACAGAAATATCAACATATTGATGACGTTATAATACATATGCATGAGGAAGGAGGACGAAGGCGGTGAGTTTGTCTATGGATAGACAGATGGCCAGATAGTCCCCATGAAAAGTGTCCGCTTTCGTCGAGAACAAGCAGGAAAAATTAAGCCAAATAAGTTTCAATCTAGGCAGAATTAAATGTATGCAAAATGAGGTCTTTAAAATGCTATTTACAGTAAGGTACAGTAGTCCCTCGTTTATCACAGGGTTTAAGGGACCAGGCCTCCTGTGATAAGTGAAAAAGCATGAAGTAGGGATACAGTGGTCCAAGTTTAAGTTTCACTCCCAGTCTCCTTTCTTCTGTGTGAATGAACAATTTTAATTTCAATATTGATATTTTAAATAAACTATGCAGCATGGATTGTTTATTAAACATTACAGTATTTAAATTTTAATTGTAGATAAGAGAAATGCAGCAGGACATCAAAGGGTTAACCCTTCCCACAGCAGCAGTACGGAGCAAAAATGTGCTTCTTGATGAATTGCACTGTAACTGAACATAGAAGTTCAAAAATAACTTTTAAGACTTTTGTATTTTGTGATTATGACGATTTTACGATGTGATTTGAATTTTATGTTGGAAGATAAAAGTGGATTGGTGCAGCTGGACAGCAACGGGTTAACACTTCACAAAGCTGCTTCAGGACGAGCAGAAATGTGGGCGTGGCAGAGAGGAGATCATGACAGGCTGCAGAGGGAGCTTCTCCCTGCACCTGTGGGCTGCACAAAAGAGCATCAGGTGCTAAATAATTTAAAATTAATTTTGAATAAACAATCCATGCCACTCGTGAGGCTCATACATCAATCAGCCAATTGTGTGTCATGTTCACTGTTACGTTGAAAAAACGCGAAAGAGCGAGTCTATGAAGATCGAACCCAGAATTAGAACGGGACTACTTCTGGACAGAAGTCGAAACGTTTTCTGCAACAAATAAAGTCCAGTTGATCCTGTATTGAACGCCTTTTTTGATTTGATCATGTCCTGGACGACTGAGAATCTTCACCAGCAAACGGGACTACTGTTTTATTGCTTGTAGTCTTTCCAACAGAACCCTAAAAAAATAATAATCCCAAACCAATTATACATCTAAAAACAGTCAATGTGCAGACATTGGATTTACTGAAAATTTAATCTTTTCAAATCAGCCTGTCTATGATCTCAATTGGACCTGCACACCAATTTCTATGTTGACCGAAGAAAAGAAGGGTTTCTTTTTCTGAGATAAGCTGCATCCTCCCTCATGCATCTAGAAAATGATTAATATTGCAGCAGAATGAACCAAAACAGGCCTCAAAATCTGAAGAACTTAAACCAAAGAGTGCGGACTGACATGGAGTTTCCTCTTAGTGACCTCGTAGGAAAAGAGACAGATACTGGGAAGAGGCCCGATCACTTCCTGTTAAATTTAATCAAGCCAGGAAGTGGACAATCACAGCATAAGGAAATCTTTGTCGAACGGTTATTTAATATTCAACGTATAAAGGCTCTATTGAGACAGAGCAGCACTCTTATCAGGCAGTAAGTGAATTACAGTCAATTTGCATGTTGAGTGAATTTAGCTCAGAGTGCTTCAGACTCAGAGCACGCAGGGACTCCTCGCATTCAGTGCCATCGTTCTGGGCGAAACGCATTAACCACATTTGATTGTTGATTGATTTATAAGTCTATTTGCATCAGAACAATTTATGGCTAAATTCTCAAGAAATATTTGGGAAAATAATCTATTAACTTGCATCAAAATGATACGATTTAATATAATGGTATTCAGACCAAACAGATTCAAGTAAAAAACTTTAACATTTCAGTTTAATTAAATTGTGTTTCACAGATTGGGAATGTGTCAGATGTTCAAAAAGGCCAATAGGTTTAGTTTTTTCCTAAAACATGCATTTGATTATCAACTTTTCAAAAAGTTACGGATGAAAATATTTGTTTATTCATTCATTCAACCTTTATTTATATAGGTTAGTCTCATTGAGTCTCGATGACTCATTTACAAGAGAGACCTGATTTTAACAACAGTAGACAAGAAACAAGATTTGTGTTCAAATCTTGTGAATAAATTACATTATCTGACCTTTACAGTATATGTTAAAGTCTGTGTCACATAATATTTTTCACCCTATAACTCAGTTTTTTTTGCGTAATTTGCGTGCCTTACGACTTATTTATGGATTTTACTAATTTATAAACCAATTTTTGGCTGAGATATGACCGTTTTCATTCATTCTGACTGAAAATATGGAGCACTACCATTTTCAGCCGCTAGATGGCACTCAAGTAGTAAGGCATGCCATTGTATCATATAATAGGTAAAGTGGCTATTAATGACACAATCGGCTTGCAATAGTCTGCCTGAAGCAACCGTCAAATCAGCTTCATTTTGCTGCACTGCCTCGGTGAAATGCAGCTAATTTGACGATTAAAGTGCATTTATTAAGCAAAAGTTAGACTGAGACACACTTTACTATAATTTTAAGCAAACAAATAATTGTTTTTAAGTGTTTATCTTGTTAAATTCTTGTTAAAGTCCTCCCCTGCACGCTCCCGCGGCCACCATTTGGCAGCCAATCGATTTTTGGCACAACACCGGCCCACGTTTCTGGGTTGTGAACAGTGACACATAACAAACGTGACGCATCAGCGGTGACGCATAATACATGCAACATATACGGCGAAGCAACATATTTATGGATTTTTCCACTTTATTAGACATTTTTGGACAGATGCGACTTATGGGGAGGTGCGATGTGTCCGGCGGAAAATATGGTAATCTGTTGAACCGACTTATGAATGTTGAGGATACTGTGATTTCATGCAGATAAGAACATTTTATTTAGATTATGATTTATGACCCATTGCTGTGACTCCAGCGGGGCAGGGGCTCCTGATGCACACAGGCTCCCACTATGAGGATTCCTGAAACCTGACACTTCCAGAGTAATCATGAAAAATGCTGAAAAGACCAGGGTCGTTTTTACAATTTTATTCCATCCATCCATTATCTTTTACCCACGTCTTTATTTTTTTGGTGGTGGTGGTGGTGGTGGTTGCCGCAAGGGTCACTGGTGTCCATGTCCAGCCATCACTGTACGAGAGGCGGAGACACCCTGAACAGGTCTCCAGTCCATCACAGGGACACATATAGAGACAAACAACCATTCACTCTCATCCACACTTAGAAATGATTCATTTTAAAATGCAAGATTCTGAGAACAAGCACCATCTATGTCTTTACTTTAATTCTTGTTAGTGTTAAAACCTTTTATTTGATCTTTAGACACATACTCCGAGCGCCAATAGATCACACTTGAGACTTAAAGCAAAGCAAACCCTTTTTTTAACAACACATTTGAAGCCACACCACATTACTGTATTTGTAGCACAATGCTGTACAATCTGTATTTAGTCAGATCTAGCTGGTGCACATCTGAAGTCTCTCTAAAATGAAACAACAGACGTTTGTCATCTACATGTGGCCGAGTTAGGTTTCTCTTTTGTTCATCATTCAGGACAGGAAACCAGCTCGTGTGTTCATTTCAAACAGGGAGATGAGCAAACAGAAGGTTTAGAAGCAAACAGAGCAGCGGTGTGAGAATAAGACATGAGCAGAAGCTACAGAAACAAACTGAGGGCTGAATACAAAGAGGAGCTGTGTGTGTGTGTCCACACCAGGTGTGTGTCTCATCCCCATGGTCCTTCTCGCTGTCTTCTCCTATTGATTACTTCATATTGATCTGGCCTGGCTCATCCACTCTGACACACACACTCACACACACGCACAGTGCATGGTTCACTTGATTTAGCCAGGCTTTGACACGGGGGACACAAGGGTACATTGTTAACACACATGCAAGGACACACCCCTCAACACACACATGCAAAACACACGTTTTATATCTCCTAAAAGGCCAAACTTCCCCCGGACGCACACACAAACACGTGCACGCTCGTCAAACAGCAGGCAGCGGCTGTTCGCTCGTGCACGCTGGTTGTCTGGCATGGAAAAGCTGTGAGTTTGCATAAAACAGAGCGTTGGTGAAAAACTCCAGTCTTGTTCAAACCTCGGAAATCTTGCTTCCCTGGAAGGTGTGAGAGGAGTCTTTCTTCAAACTGGGATAGCAACATTTTGAATGACTACAAAGCCTAGAATAAAATATCTGCTAAACTTTATTTATACAGGATACTTAAATACCAATTGTTTTAATAGCAAAAACATAATGTGTGATGTTTGTAGGCAAAGGAGTACGGTAAATGTGACAAAGCTGCATCCATCTTCATGCTTTATTTTAAAGGCACTTGTTTCACTTCATTTATCCTGAGTTTTAACCAAATAAACTTAAAGAAAGGGAGGTGTTCACAGAAGAGACGAGTTGTTTCATTAGAGTTGGCAACTTGTTCTTTGGTGGAACCAGAAAACGGATCTTGACTGAGAATACTTTGTGGAGAGGAAGGTACAGAACAGCGTTCTTTAAAGGAATTTATGTTTCTAGATCAAGTTGTCCAAACTTTTTCATGTGTGGGCATAAACTGTCAAGATGAAAGGACACGCACGAGTTACAAGAATTTGAAGATTTTAGAAAAAGCATGAATTTTTATGCAATTATAGATCTCTCTATTTTTCCAAAAATTAATTTAAAAAAATTGTTGCTTCTTGTTTTTTTTTTTTGTACTTGTCAGTATTTTTTAGTCTATTCTCAAAAACAAAAGTGCAATATGAGTATTTTTTTCTTTAGAAACAGTCGCTATAAACGTGGTTGAAGTACAGAAAGAACAAAAATCATCCTGCTGGCAGTCACTAAAACAGATTCATAGAAGGTTTGAAGGAACATGAACAAAGTTATCAACTTGTCTGTAGATTATATCACTTTATATTCCGTTAAAATTTTCTAATTTCCTTCTATAATTTATTACCAGAAAATCAGTTTCATAGTTTTTCTTTGAAAACAATATTTAACCAAATTTTATGAATGATTATCCAAAAGTGTACTT
The DNA here is from genome assembly GCA_038048925.1 of Garcialebias charrua. Classification (NCBI taxonomy): domain Eukaryota; kingdom Metazoa; phylum Chordata; class Actinopteri; order Cyprinodontiformes; family Rivulidae; genus Garcialebias; species Garcialebias charrua. The sequence continues at coordinate 2,026 of JBBPBX010041896.1, read as the reverse complement.
TTTTAGTAGGAGTCAGTAAAGATTTGTAGTAGTTTTTTTCACTCCATTCATTCAACCTTTACTTAAACCGGTTAATCCCATTGAGCCGTGGGACCTAATTTACAAGAGAGACCTGATTTCAACAAATACAGAAGACAACACAAAGACGATAATAGACAATCATAAAGGATGGGTACAAATTGAGATTTCTTTTTAAAACAGGTGAAAATAAAATGATACTTGAAAGAAAATGTAACAAAACACGCAAAAAAAGCTACAATGTAAGGCGGTGTAGAAATCTAAAAATAGGAACATGTCTGCATTGGTTCTTGCCAGAAACTTAACAGATGTTTGAAGCCATTTAAAGAGGTCAAGGTCAAGAGCTTCAGAACTTTTTGCAAGATATTCCAGGAAGCAGGAGCAGAGTAAAAGAAGGCCCTTTTGTTCAGTCCTCACTGAGAGAGCACTGCAGGTAATAATGTCCTGAGAGCGGACGCTGTAGCTGCACGCAGTGACATGTAGGAGGAGATGTATGAAGGCAACAGACCAAGAAGTGATTTAAAGATGAAAATGTACCAGTGGAAAAGTCTGCGTGAGGTTAATGATGTCCAGTTAACCAGTGAATACAGGTTATGGTTTTACAGCCAGTTATGAATCTTAGTGCATCATGATAGACAACATCCAACATCTGCAAGGTGCTTGTAGGAGGGTTCATTTAATGACACCGTAATCAACGGAGGGAAGGAAAGTCAAAGTCACAAGGTGTTTCATAGCATTTAAAGCTGGGGTATGTAAGATTGTAATGTAGTCTGTAACTTTTCAAACAATATATATTTTAACATATTTCTTCACTCTGTCACTAGATTGATGTTAGAGAGGTAATCTCTGAAAAAACTTAAAAAAAATATTGTCCCCTTGCTTCTCCAGGTGGTAAATAAGCATTTCTAAAAAGAAAAAGTGACCCGCCATTTTCCAGCCAATAAAAACAAAGTTTGTAACCAGCCAATAAAAACCGAGCTTGAATTTGAATCAGCCAATAAAAACAGAGCTTGAATTCAAATTTCAACAGACCACAAGGGGGCAGAGCCATATATGGCTCTGAGGGGGAGGGATCAGAATGCTTTGCTTGTTGAAATTTTTTCTAAGTGCTGCTGTTCTACAGAAACTGCAGACTGAACCTTTAATGTTAAACAGGATCCATTTCTGCAAAAGAAACCAATTAAACTTTCAGTTTCCTTACTAGGTTTTCCACGTGAGAGATGCGGATCAATCAAGATACCCAAATATTTGTAGGAATCAACTAACTCAATAAGGACACCATTCGAAGATAAAATAGAAGGAAGAACTGCTGGGACCGGCTTCCTGTTTGAAAAAAGCATCCCTTTGGTTTTATCAGCATTTAGGACAGGTTTGAGATGGAACAAATCTGACTGGATGATGTCAAAAGCAGATTGCAAAAGCTGGAAAACCTTAGCAACTGTTTTAGCTCGACAGTAAACAACTGTGTCATCAGCATAGAAACGTAAGGATGCATCAGGGATGATCTGACCTATCTATGAAGCTTGTAAAGAGGGTGGGTCCTAAGACTGAACCTTGTGGTACACCATTGTTGACTCAAGGCTTAAAGGGCTACGCCCACACTCATAGAATCTAGGGTTACAATACGTAACCGTCGTTCTATTTCCTGTGGGCGTAGCCCTTTAAGATGTATTTTCCGGTGTATAGGTCGCACCTTTTTATGTTTTTTCCAAGGCCTGCGACCTATACACCAGTGCGACCTATATATGGCTTGTTATCACTTTCGGCGAAACAAATTTTTAAATCCAGCTCATTTCACAATTACGTTCATTTATTAAGGAAAAGTTCAGCTCAGACATATATTTGCTATAATTTTTATCAAACAAATAATTGTTTTTAAGTGTTAATCTTCTTAAAAGCCTTGCTGTGCGCTCCTGTGGCAGACATTTGCAGCAGAGCTAAACGTAGGTGCGACCTATACACCGGTGCGACCTATCTAGGGATTTTTCCAATCTATTGGTGATAATTG
>JBBPBX010041895.1:0-28644 GCA_038048925.1 Garcialebias charrua | reverse complement strand
TGTGTTAGTATCTTTGACATTAAATCATCATGTTCTGTCATGGCTTCAAACTGCAAAACATATTGCACAAGTCCTGGTTTTTAATCTCTGGTTGCAGACTTGTATTGCATATCTTTTGCAATACAAGTTTAAAGTCAATTCACTGCCTTTTTCAAGTTATGGGAAAGCTTTGACGTTCTGGTTGACAGTGGCAGCTACCACCGGCTGTTCTTACTTCTCTATGAGGAAATGTCTACACAACTTGCACATAGGGTGGCTCATGTCAACAGCATTTTTTTCTCCTTAACTTAATTAAAAGATCCAATAATTCTCAGTGTCATCTGGACAGTTTTTTTTTTAATAGAAACGTTTCACCCTCCATCTTGACCTGGGTAGCGTTCCATTTCCCTCACGCTGATCCCCCCACTCCCACCCCCCGCTCGAAAACTGCCGGTTCAAACCGTGTCCACAGACGTGTCTCCGTCTTCTCCACCCCCCACGAGCGCCTTGCCAAGGCAAGTAAACTAAGGGAATATCAGTGTTTCCCTTACCATTATACAAGCAGGGCACCTCGCCAACCACCAGCACTGATGTAGCGCTAAGCTAGCAGCGCTCAATACAGATGCGCTAGCTAAAAAGCTAGATAGCACTCGTTTGCCTCAAGCTGAGCTGTCTCCAACACACACACACACACACTCGAAAACTGTAGGTACAAACACCGCACAACACAGATGTGTCTTCGTCTCCACAGTCTCCAACTCCTCCGTTGACAAAATCACAGAATGAGCACCCTGCCAAAGCAAGTAATGTAGGGAAAACACTGAAATCTATTTAGAATTGCTTTCATCTGCATTTTGATGCATCACAAATAGAATATAATCCCCACATCTATTGCAGAGGCATCCATTTTTCTACACATTACTTTTAAGTCTCGTGAAAACTCCCAACAAATGGGTTGCAGCTAGTGTTTGCAGCTAATTGCAAACTCTGAGATCTGAGTCAATGCAGTGTTATGATCTCTGAGCAGAGGCTAAAATAAAAAAAAGTCTTGGTGGAATAAAGGTGCACTGTCTTATTGTTTTATCATGAAATCAATTTTTCAACTTTTACATTGGCTTAACTGTGTCTGTTTGTGTCTGCAGCTGATATTACAAGACATATTACCTTTAGAAGGCACACAGTGATTTGTCTTGCTGTGTTGACATCTGGTTTGGCTATAATAAACTACTGTTGTATTCGAGACTCTCAAATCATTTCGCACCAAGCTTCTGTTTAAATGGTAGCTGCTGACAAGATGGGAACTCAACACATATGACTAATTCATCATTAATATTATAAAGTCTGGGTAACTCGGAGAGTAGATTGATTAAATTAGTAGTCCCGATCCATTCATGAATAAGTAAACAGACATAAAAATTGCAGTGGCGGCACTTTGTGCCATTGTGGCAGGAAAGCTTGGCCTCAGATTCGGGTTACAGAAATGCAACCACTTCAGGTAGATGTCCATTTAAATTCAATCCTCTTTAAGCTGACACAGGCCAGTTCTTTCTACATAAATTAAAGTGTCTCACTCTTTGGCAACAATTTGCTTTTATTAGGTTTTTTTTTCTTGCATTTTTGGACTGAACATGGCCTTGGGTTCATATCAGCCAAGCAGTAATAATTACGTTGGTGTAGTTCATTCGGGGCTTTGCAGCTTTTACAGATGAGTCAAATTGTAGCAGTAACACTCAAAGTGACTGTTGAAATGTACCATACATATATACATATACACCTATCTTTTACTTTGTTGATTTAATTCCATCAGATAAATTGTACATCCCCTGCCGTGTAGCCACTGAGACACATACCAGGTACGGTAATACTGCATCTGTAATGCAGGGCAGCATTCTTTCCAGAAAAGTACCTCCTCCCCCATCACTTTAACAGATCTATTTTTTCCTGTTCCATTTCTTTTCTTTTTCTCTCTCTCCCTCTGCCCTTTGTGCATCCATCTCTCATGCCTCATGTCACTGTCTGTCTTAATTTTTCACTAATGAGTTCATTAAACATATTAGTGTTGCTCTGCCAACGATGCTATAGATGCGGTGCACTGAGCAAAAACGGGCAGTGACTCATTTAACAGTTTAACCTGTATATAAAAATGTAGGCACGACAAAGCATCACTCCCGTGTTTGGTTTAATGCGACAAGTCACTGCCAAATGTAGTTTTATTTAAAATAGAAGTTGTTTTCTTGTTTCAGTTCTGTCTGCAGTACCAGCCTGTCACCTGCTCACCAAACGTCTTTGCTTGCATGAAAAGCCTTTCTAATTTCAAGCATCACAGTGTTTTGGCTCAGTGTACAGTGCGTGTATAGTGCTTGATATTGGCTTTGGCATGCTGTGTATACATTTCCTTTCCCATCCGTGTTGTTCCAGAAACATCTTTGGGTGTGTATGCGTTTTGATGAGGAAGAAAAGTCTGAATAGAGTTAGGAAAGATACGAAAAGATCATTTTCAAAACATATTTCCAGTTTTAGGTTCTTATGCTACAAACAAATAGAAAACTGAATTGAAAACACTGCACAAGACACAAAACCGCCTGTAGCAAGCTCTGGTAAAAATGGTAACAACACAGAAAAGTGTATTTAGATCCATTGTTTTGGTGGTATTGATACGTTTTTGTACATGGTATTACAAATTTCAGACAATGAACTCTAAATATAGCAGAAGCCATTATAAAATATGCTTTTACTATTTGTTGTTTCTGTTTGGATGAAGGGAAACACAGAAAGTCTTATGTGTATGGACAAGCGCTTGATATTTATTGAGACTTAATTTGGCAAAAGAAGAAAGATAAAGAGTACCGGTAGCTGTTTTATGAACATGGTTCAGTGAAGCGTCTGACTATTTTTGACATTTGGTTGGCATTTTTCATGTGGCATGGCTGAACTTTATTCTCCATTTTCTTCCTCCTCCACACTTTTGGTTCTTGTGAAAAAAACAACAACAATGCAGTAAAAGAGTAGTGTGAAAATAATTCCAAACTTTTAAATTGATAGTTTTTAACCTGCAGATATAGAGAATATCAAGAAAGCATTATAGGCATACGCTTTACATTTTTTGTACCGGTACACCTACAAAATGCAGATCATCCAAAGGGCAAATTCTGCAGAAAAAAAAGACAATTTCTGCATCACTCTTCTCCCATCCTTCCGGAGGGCCATTATTATCTGTATTGTAAGACAGAGTGTCTGTGTAGTGATTGTATGAGCCAATCACAGGGTGAGTGTGAGGCAGGTTTCCATGGAGAATAGCAAAGAGAACTGGCCTTTGAGGCTGCTGAAGCTCAGCTTGAGCATGCTAGCCTTATCCAGGCTGATGGCATTCTCCAGCAGGCAAAGAAAGACCCCAGAATCACTGTCTCCTTGTCTGCCTTTCTAAACATCTTTCTCTTTGTCTACCTGTCTCTATCAATAGAATGTGTAAAGACACAAAGGAGGAAGGGGGCTTCAAACTTGGAATTTGGTGAGACAGCCACTATAGGAGCTTTGCCCAATAGCTATTTGGCATCAGATTGTATTTTTGTAGGCATTAGAGTGTATCTAGATCACATATACCATAGCCTCAGCCACAGCTGTCTTTGCTGGGTCTGAAAGATGTTTGAATATATTTTGGGGCTAGCATTGCAGAGTTACCCTGAAAGCCACGTTTCTGTTTTTGCTTTAACCAGTCTGTGATCTTGACCTGAACCCACCTCCATCAGTCAGTTGCCTATGCTCTGTTTGGCCCCACAGGAATGCTCCTCGTTACAGAGTGCAAAAACATCAGCAAAGATGTTGTATTGTCAAGCTTTTGCAATATCTCGGGGAGTTATTGCTGCTCTAGCCTGCGCTGGGAAATGGCATTAGCAACATTTGTTCTTGGCTCATTGGAGCTGTCCAGAAATAAGCATCTACCCATCCGCATGCAACGCTTTGATTTCCTTGTTCTTTTTTTTTTTCTTGTGGATTTCAGCAGAAATAAAACTGAACTGTTCATTGTTGTGTAATGCGCTTTGCAGCTTTATGCATTAATTTACATTTAAATATTTATAATTGTATCAATATAAATCTTAATCTGACATATATGGAAGTTTTTATGTGCATAATGTCTGTGTATTTTTGCTTAGAGCTGTGGCAAGAAGAATAAAAGTTTTCAGTGCCTTGTCTTCCTGAAAAAAAAAAACGAATTCCTAGGGGTATGACACATCGGGAGAATTTTTAGCACATCAGAAGTTCCTCAGAGATTCACTGCAGGACACAAAGACCCCCCGAAAACCTCTCACATACCCACAAATTCTCCTGATGCACAGTACCCCGGGCCCATCAAAGAGCCTTTTAGCCACTGTGAGTTCACAGCTCAGGACAGTTCAGAACTAGCATGGAAGGCTGGAGGGATTCAGAAATACTGCAAGAAATTATTCGTGGCCTGACAACGTACTGCTGTATGGGTCTTAGCAAGTGGCACCATGCAACGTCTAACCTAAAGCTTGATCTGAAGCTATTTTGGTCTTGAAGAGCCCCTTCTTGAATATACTCCTATTGAAAGTACAATCTACACTAGAGTGGCATCCAGTTACATTGGACAAATGTTTGGAGTTTAAAAGAGGCAGATGAGCATGGCGGGTAAATTAGCAGAGATAAAAGTGGTAGTAATTGAGACAGCTGCGCGACTCGAGGCATAAACACTCAAATCACCCACAACATCTCATCTTTCCCCTCTCCAAAACATAGAAGAGAACCAGGGAGCCAGATGCTGGACATTAGGATCCCAGTGACAATAGTCCCAATTCTCTCTGCATCCGCAAAGCCAAATGTGTAAAACCACAAAGACAAACAGATCGGAGGGAAAAAAATAAAAAATATATATATCGTATACGCACAACTGAGTTCACGTGACAGAATCAGTGCAAACCACACATGAGTAAAAACGGTTGTGTGACAGGCCTGCCTGTGCATAAGATGGGGGATGATATTACTGTACAGTATTCTCTTTTTGACACTGAGCCGGAATTCCCAGCAGCCGCTCCACCTTTACCCACACTCATATTGAACGTCCCTCATTTAGCTAGAAGTATCAGAGCCAGTGCTAGCCAGTATCGAGTGGCTCGTGTGTGACCCCGCCACACAGTCATACAAGGTTCAGTCTAAAGGCCTCTGCAAAGTGGGACCTGGATCTTGATGAAAGGTGTCTATTATCTTGCTCACAGGCGGTGGGCTATTTACCGTATTTTCCGTTGTATTGGTCGCACCGTTGTATAGGTCGCAGTGTCCAATATTTATCAATAAATTGGAAAAATCCATAAATAGGTCGCACGGGTGTATAGGTCGCACCTACGTCACCGCCGACGTAACGCGTCATCCACCGCTGACGCACCGCGTGACCGCTGAGTCAACCCGGCAATATGGACCGAGTGTTTAGCTCTGCTGCTAATGTCTGCCAGAAGCTAACAAAGCTAAAAACGAGAGGAGTCCGTCTCTCAGAAAATGAATAAAAAATTGAATTTTATGTCAAATGTTTTCTCGAGGCCATAGTAACGTACATTAAAGCTCCTATAATTGCATTCTGTATGCAGAATAAATATACACCGAGTGGTTTTGAAGCCATTTACGACGTTAACAGAAGTAAACAGATATAAAACAAAGCCTAACACGAGACCATGCCCGCCTCTGACACGAATAAAAATCGAATCTCATCTCAAATGATTCATCCAGGACATAGTTAAGTACATTGGAGTGGTATAATTACTCTGTAAGCAGAAATAAATATACACCGAGTAGTTTTGAAGCTATTTAAGCAAACCGAAGTAAAACCACAAGCTAAAAAAGCTAAAAACGAGAGGAGTCCGTCTCTCAGAAAATGAATAAAAAATCGAATTTTATGTCAAATGTTTTCTCGAGACCATAGTAACGTACATTAAAGCTCCTATAATTGCATTCTGTATGCAGAATAAATATACACCGAGTGGTTTTGAAGCCATTTACGACGTTAACAGAAGTAAACAGATATAAAACAAAGCCTAACACGAGACCATGCCCGCCTCTGACACGAATAAAAATCGAATCTCATCTCAAATGATTCATCCAGGACATAGTTAAGTACATTGGAGTGGTATAATTACTCTGTAAGCAGAAATAAATATACACCGAGTGGATTCAATGTTATTTATAACAAATACAGAAGCTAACACTCGAAGCTACATGCTACAAAAAGATCGTTTTTTTTTTTTACCTCAAACATCTAATAAAGGTACTCACTTGTAAACGTCCCCACTGTGATTCCATTCTGTAAGTTTCAGAAAAATCCGCTGAGTGGTTCTTGACTTATCTTGCTAACAAACAGCAAACAAACAGAGCTAACAGAAGCTACCTCCAGCCCAGAGGCAGACAGAATCAGTCCGAGCAGAGGAGCGTTTTTTCGGGCACAGGAGGAGAAGGTCCTCGCTACTTGCACAGGAGCTGGAAACGTTCTTCTTCTTGGGTTGGTGTACTGGTACTCATGCCCCTAGCGGTTACAGCACTTGCACTGCCCCCTGGTGGCCGAAACTGGTACTGCACGTGCACTGCCCCCTGGTGGCCGAAACTGGTACTGCGCCATTTTATGCAACAGGGAAAAAGGGCCATAACTCAGCCAAAAATTGGTCTAAAAATATGAAAAAAAATCCATAAATAGGTCTCACCGGTGTATAGGTCGCAGGCCTCGAAAAACCCATAAAAAGGTGTGACCTATACACCGGAAAATACGGTATGTCATTCATGTAAATCTTGTTTTCTGGAGGGTTCATTTGCTTCACTGGGGTAGACGGGCATTGTGTGATTATTGCTGTTAAACTATTAATCCTGAAGGGCTAAATTTATCCACATGACCTCCACAGAGAAGCCATAAAGTCAAGTCACCTGCTCTGTGCAGCTATTGGTGCTGGAAGAGATCCAGTATGTCAATTAGCTTCTTCCCCCTCCGTCCCACAAACCTCTGTGCCAAGTTCACGTGAGGCAAAATGGTTAATGTGCATGTGTCTGTCTCCATGTCTGTCACAGTGTTCTTAGAAAGTATATGTGGCATTTTGCAGCGTGTGTTGCTGATAGTGTGGTAGTGTAGGGAGGCGGCTGTAAAGGATTGTGAAGGATCATAGAGGATTGGCCTGATTGGATTTGTGTTGGAGGAGTCATGTCACCTGGCACAGCATGGTGTTCTAGAAGACAGCAGGTCTGCAATCAGACAGCAGTCAAAGTTGAAACAGCAAACATTTGTAATCAGGAGCTGCTGACATGTGTACCGGTAGTTACCTTAGAAAAATATGATAAACTAATTTTCAAATCAAACAAACTGCAGTCAGGTCATCTGGATGGTTTCTGTTTTTGTTGAGATGCTTCATCCTTCATCCAAAGGACTTCTTCAGTCTGAGGAGCCACAAACAAACTTAGTCCCACAACAGCACACTGTAGCCGCTTACGCATTGGCCGGCCCTCCCCGGCTCTCCCAGCTTCTAACCCGGGTTCGGCGTCTTCGCATTTACCTTTTCCGCCCGGGATCCACCCTTGTTCTGGAACCATCTTCACCGTGGTTCCATCGAGCCGAGCCCGACAGGGCTAGTTTCACGTCATGTACTGCTCTCATTTGATTCGTTGTTTGCAGCAGGGGCGGGACTCATTCAAACAACCTCAGCGCGAGGGTTGAATTTCATTCAAATTTAACTACAGAAACGAGAAACCCCTAAAACAATTGTTAGCTGAATTAGTGTTTCTGAGTTAAATTTTTGTTAATAACTGATCACAAATCAGCTTATGTTACAACGTAAATAACACGAAGCGCACACCCATTTCCGCCTTTCAGCGCGACCTGAATGTCATTAAACAGCATTAAACAATAACTAATATTGTCTAACTGTTGCGCGCAGCCAGGGTTTTAAAATATAACGAATAATCTCTAACTTTTACGTGCAGCTAAAATGTCAAGAGGAGTGATTGCTATATGGGCAAGTTGGACACCTGAAAATTCAGTCCGTCCGGATAGCTCAACGAGTTAATGCATTGTCGTTTTGACCGGGAGAAGTGGGTTCGCTTCCCGCCTGGGACAAAGTTATTTTACTTTTTTTTTCTCTTTATTCACATTTTCTTTTAAATAAAAAGGAGTTTGTTGAATTTTCAGGTGTCCAACTTGCCCATATAGCAATCACTCCTCTTGACATTTTAGCTGCACGTAAAAGTTAGAGATTATTCGTTATATTTTAAAACCCTGGCTGCGCGCAACAGTTAGACAATATTAGTTATTGTTTAATGCTGTTTAATGACATTCAGGTCGCGCTGAAAGGCGGAAATGGGTGTGCGCTTCGTGTTATTTACGTTGTAACATAAGCTGATTTGTGATCAGTTATTAACAAAAATTAAACGCAGAAACACTAATATATATATACAGGGAACCCCCGACCTACGAACGAGTTTGGGACCTAAGAACCGTTCGCAGCTCGATCCGTTCGTAGGTAGGGGGTGAAAATTATATTTAAAAAAAAAAATTATTCATTCATTCATTCATTCAACCTTTATTTATCATGCTAACGGAGCGCGCGCACACATTTAAGCATGTAAAGTAGTGTACTGTAATGTTAAACATTGCTATTCACATTTACAGAATAAATAAAAATATATTTTCTTACTTTGAGATGGTCAAAGCCGACATCTTAGGTTGCCATGCGTTGATTGTTGTCGGGCCTAGCAGCCCCGCCGGCCGGCCAGTGAACCACCGCAGCCGCTCCAGACCTGTGTTAGCTAGCTGGCTAGCTTCTGCTAGCCAAGCCATGAGCTGGTGTTGGAGCGGCGGCGCGATCAATCTGCAGCTTCTGCTGCTGCCTTAGACATCCACAAAGTTCACAGAGACGTTTCCAGCTCGTAATTAATCCATATGAAGCCATCCTGGTCACCAGTCTTCGGCCGGCTACCGTGTTAGCTCCCGTGTTAGCTTCTGGAGCTAGCCAGGCCAGAGCCAGGCCGGAGGTGTAGCCAGGCCGGCCGGAGGTGTTCGCACGGCGGCCTGGCACGATCGGCGATAAATCCGCTGCTGCTTGAGACATCCACAAAGTTCACAGAGACGTTTCCAGCTAGTAATTAATCCATATGAAGCCATCCTGGTCACCAGTCTTCGTCCAGCTCTCGGCAGCTAACCTAAGATGGCGTCCGGTGTTCTACATTAATTTGTAACCGGAGACCCCAGTGACTGAACCTAAAATAGCGTCCGGTGTTCTACATTAATTTGTGACCGTGTAAACTGAAGACCTACTTCCTGTTGCCAAAAATTGCTCAAAAATGATCAGAAATGATCTTTTTTATCATAATTATTATTTATAAAGCCTTTAAAACAACCAGAGCTGCAACAAAGTGATGTACACATGAAATTAAGAACATTTAAACACAAAAAAAAAAAAAATTTTTTTTTTTTTTTTAATTCATATTTTTATTAAATATGATATGTTCGTAGGTCCCGTGGTTCGCAGGTCGATGGGGTCGTAGGTCGGGGGTTACCTGTTCCAGCTAACAATTTTTTTTTTGCCGAGTCTCCTCTCTTAAAACACGAACACTCCACCCACGTGAAGAGACCACCCCACCCACTTCCAGAGAACTGCCCACCCACTTCAAGGCGGCTTTGCGGCAAATGCGTAATGAACGCGGGTGGCCCAGAGCCACCCAGGGGAGCCCCGGGCCATTGAGGGCTGGCCAATGCGTAAACGGCTTGTGACTCCCATACTGGATCAACCAGTTTGCTGGTGATAAGATCTGGGGTCCGCCCTCTCCCCCATCTACCCATATGAGGCAGCCATAGCCAAAGTGGTTCAGGACATCAAAGTTCATGCTCAATCATCCAGGTAAAAAAATCCAACATATGACTTGATTTAGTTTTGTTGGATTTTTTTACCTGGATTATTGAGTATGAACTTTGATATTTTTCAAATCCTTTACTGCCTACCAAACTGACCACCCTTAGAGGTTATTCAACGCCACAATTATGAATTTGAAGTTGCAACTCTACGGATAGAACTCATACACAAAATGCTCAGAAAACATGTCTGAGTTCATTGTGAACCAATTTATTTATTTCATCGGTAACAAAAACCAAAATGCAATGCAACAAAAACACTTGTTTTTTTAAAAAGGATTTAATAATGTCTTTTCTTTCTTTGTGTTAAACTAAAACACACCGACAAGTAAACCACCCTCTTTCATTGAGCTTTTGACTGAGGGTTTGTTGAAAAGCACTCTGGGAAATATAGAAAATCACTAACTGAAGTCAGATTTGATCAAATACGCTGAAGAAAAACAGCTACAACAAAGTCATAATTATAACGATCACAACTAGAATGCATTGTTCGAAACATATTGATGCTTTTCAAAGATGTAGAAGTATCTGAGGATTTTTTCCCTTTTTTTGTTTCGCAACTACAACGGCTTGAGTTGGATTTAATTAATACTATTAGCAAAATAAACAGGTGGTAATACTGAATAACAGGTATGTAAAACAATAATAATCAACACAAGCATTTATGACCGAGCTAATCCTAACATTTCAGGTTTAATTAAAAAGACTCAGACAAGAACTGTTTATTTAATTTTCCTGAGCTGAGCAATTCAGGTTTATTGGAGATGAAATTGTAAAAAGAACACATTTATCCACATTTTTAAAAACATGTTTATTTCATTGCTGTAAAAGCTAGTTTTATTAAAATTTACAAACTCCTTGCTTTACACATTCAGAACAACTTATCTGGGAACATTTAGCTAACAAACAAACACAAGCCTTTTTGTGTCACTGTTTATATGATGCAGTGCCAGGAATATATTCATCTTTTTTATCACTTCCTATTCAGTTCATAAAATTCAGGTAGTGAGTAATGCTTGTATAATAATTCTGCAACTCAAGGACAACAGAGGTGTCAAGAAGCAACGGTGAGTCCTATAGTGAGTCGGCTTTGCTTCACAATTTATTGCAATCTACTCCAAAAGACTAAAGAGCAGGGCAAGGAGATCAGCAAACCAGAAACAAAACATCCACTCAGCAGGTTTTGACATTTAATGCACTTGAAGTGCTTTAAAAAAACTGATTTATGGATATAATACCTTATTAGAAGTTTCTTGAAACATTTCCAGTTGCTTTTCCTTTAAAATGTAAATGGGGTATCTCTTATTGGGCTGCTATGTGATGTCCAATTTATGGCTTTTAATGGTATATCCAAGGAGTTATGCTAGCCAGAAAAGTCTCCTCCCCAATGGTCTAGTTATTGATTGATTATAAAATGAATTTATAATGCTTATGTTGCAGCCTTGGCAATAAAGGCCGCTTTTTTTCTGCATTGTCAATAAAAATTCCCAATAATTCAGCAGTGCAGATGGCAGTGGTTTGCATAGGATGCAGAGAAGGTTTGAGTTACGTGCATGTCTTGTGAAAAAGAACATTGGGCATAATTTGCTGCCAGTAGTTTTCTATCAATGGAGACAGAGCTCATATTTCAATTTCACTTTGCTCTGAAAATAAAGAATAGCAGAAAAGAAAAAGTCAGTTTGTTCTTGTATAAATATAAGCCATAAAGTTGTGATGAATTGACACATACAGTTGGTCGATTAGTTTCAGATGTTATTTTTACAGTTTTTCTATTTTCCTGCAGAACTCCATCTTCTTGTTTATGTCCAAGAGTCCAACCATTTTCTGTGGTATGCTATTGTGTCTAGTGGGCTACTGTGAATGCTAAACTAATGCTTTAATTATTGATTTAGAGTGTATATTTTAATAGAGCTACATATTCATGCAAAATCATTTTATACATTTATTTGTGTTTATAAAGCATTATTTATAAATGTTATTTTAGCTATGAGTGAAGCCTTACCAGCATCAAAATACCTCGTCATATTTGACTTCTTTCCCATAGCAAATGTTGTCCTTGCCCTTACTGTTTTAAAAAGTAATTTTACTTCTTAGCCTTAAGAAAATGTGTTAGATTATTTAACAATATACAGTAGTTTCTTGTACTCTGCTACCCAGTAAAAAACATTGGCTTGTTAAGAGTTTTTGTCCTAACCTCTAAACCAAGCTTAGCCTTCGGTCAGGTTCAGTAGCCACCTGACTTCACTAACTCAGCACTTTTTTAAATTGCACATCTTGCTGCCTGTGCAAGCTTGTTGATGCCCCTCAGTCCTCCTACAGCATTGCAAGAATGTCAGATCTGGCATTAACCTTTGGCGAAGCTCTTGGTAAAACAACATGAGGCCATTTACATCTGACATGTATGTCTTGTATCCTCAAGGGTGTTTCATCACACACTGCCACCTCCTACTGTTTCTCTTTTTCCAACTTGTCCCTGTGCCACCTCCACTACAGCCTGACTTCATTGCACTGCCATCAGTGCAAAGAGGACTTTTAAAAGGCCAGCTTGGCAGACCCGAGGTTCAGTTTTATCTGTGGTCTTGGAGAGCAATAAAAACATGCCACTCAGATATAAGAGCTCCTAATAAGACTCAGCATGATGACACATCTGTTCAAGGCCTATTATGCAGTTGGAGCTGTAAAACAGGTGGGGAAAGAGGGGAAAGAAGTGCAAGTGACCGTGGTCCATAAAAGTGATGCAACAATGTTCATACAAACAGCAGGAAAGCGTGACAGAGGAACTGTAAAAACAGTATGCGTTGTTCCGAAGCCGCAGGATGTATTGCGTCTACATCAGTTGCCCAGTGCTACTTTTGACGAGGGCTGTGAAGACATTTGTGTGATGCCAGCCACATTACCAGGTTTTCAAATATGCATCTATAAATAAGCAGTGCAAGGAGAAAACAAAAAGACCGCCTATCTTGCCTGTTTGAAAAAAAATAAATAAAAAATAAATTGAGGAGTGAATTAAAGGACTGTCCTGGATGAATCCACAGTGATGGTTGTATCAGAGGTCTTTATGTACAAACAAACCAGTCCAACTACCTGAAATGCTTAGTTGTCAAGTTGAAAGATCAATGAGTCAGCCTGCAACTGTATACAGTACTGTATGTCATATTTACTCGCCATTTCACATGCAGAGAACATAATATCGAGTCATTGGGGCTTATATAAATGTAATGTACTTTTCAGAGCTGACTACATAGGCACTATTGAACTTCTTGTCAGAATGAAGGGGTATGTCTTGACATTATGGGACTGGCTAGTCTTCATCTGTAAGCAAGCACAACCCTCTGTTTGAAAGCCAATGTGTCCACTTGACGCAGCGGTCTTCACGGACATCTTTAACATCTCACTGAGCCAGGCCATCGTCCCCACCTGTTTCAAAGCCACCACCATCATCCCTGTCCCAAAGAAGGCAACGCCCTCCTGCCTCAATGACTATCGCCCAGTAGCACTCACCCCCATCCTGATGAAGTGCTTTGAACGGCTAGTCATGAAAAGCATCACATCTGTCCTCCCTGCCTCCCTGGATCCCTTCCAATTTGCATACCGACCTAATCGCTCAACCGACGATGCCATCTCCTCTGCCCTCCACACAGCTCTCACACATCTGGACACGAAGGACTCTTATGTTAGAATGCTGTTCATCGACTTCAGCTCAGCATCAGAATCAGAATCAGGTTTATTGGCCAAGTATGTTGACACACACAAGGAATTTGTTTCCGGCTGTTCGTGACTCTCTAGAAAATAGAAAATATCTCTCTAAGGAATGATCACATGGGGGTTGGGAATGGGTTGGGGGTCACGCTGATTGATGTCTGATGATCAGCTGTTGATGATGGTGATGGCCTGGGGGAAGAAACTGTTCTTGTGTCTGACAGTCTTAGTGGACAGAGATCTGTAGCGTCTGCCAGACGGGAGGAGTTGGAACATGTTGTGACCCGGGTGTGTGGGGTCTGTGATGATTTTTCCAGCCCGTTTCCTGGTTCTTGTGTGGTACAAGTCCTGAATGGAGGGCAGTGAAGCCCCGATGACTTTCTCAGCCGTCCTCACTGTTCGCTGCAGCCTGTTCCTGTCCTGCCTTGTGGCTGCTCCAAACCATTCAACACCATCATCCCCCAACAGCTCATCCTTAAATTGGACAGTCTGGGGCTGAACACCTCAATGTGTAACTGGCTGCTAGACTTCCTGACCGGGAGACCACAGACAGTACGGGTCGGGAGTAACACATCTAGCACCATCACATTGAACACAGGGGCCCCACAAGGATGTGTGCTGAGCCCCCTTCTATTCACCCTGCTAACACACGACTGCACACCATCATACAGCTCCAACCACTTCATCAAGTTTGCGGACGACACAACAGTGGTAGGTCTCATCAGCAACAACGATGAGACGGACTACAGGAACGAGGTGAGCCGCCTGGCCTTGTGGTGCGGACACAACAATCTCACTCTCAACGTGGAGAAGACAAAGGAGATTGTTGTGGACTTCAGGAAGAGGGATGCACAACATGCCCCTCTGACCATCAACAGCACCACAGTGGAGAGAGTAGACAGCACCAAGTTCCTGGGAGTGCACGTCTCAGAGGACCTGTCCTGGAGCAGGAACACTGCATCACTGGCCAAGAAGGCTCACCAGCGTCTCTACTTTCTCCGCAAGCTGAAAAGGGCTGGAGCTTCAACCCCCATCATGTGCACCTTCTACAGGGGAGCCATAGAAAGTGTACTGACCAGCTGCATCACGGTGTGGTTTGGTGCATGTACTGCATCCTGCCGCAAGAGCCTCCAGCGCATCGTGAGAGCAGCTGAGAAGATCGTCGGCACCTCCTTCCCCTCACTGCAGGACTTACACAGCAACCGCCTCACTCGGAAAGCCCTCTGCATGGCAGGTGATCCCACACACCCACTACACAGCTGCTTCAGACTGCTGCCATCAGGGAGGAGACTGAGGAGTCTCCAGGCTCGAACCAGCAGACTGAGAGACAGCTCTGTTCATCAGGCAGTCAGGATGCTAAACACTCTGCCTGCTCTGCCTCCCCTCCCAAGTGAGCACCAGATGTCAGCAAAGCTATCGTGATAACTCTTACAGAGCACTGCAGAGTGCTCTGCTTTGCTGACATCTGGTGCTCACTTCATGAATGTGAAACCTCTCCTGAAAAAAAAAGCAACACGGACAAAAGAAACCTTGCTGTTTGTTGTTTATCACTCAAAATAACTTCTTCTTCACGAACTGAAGCCAAATCGCTAAAATCTAAAGTTTTAAATGGCTAAATTTGACGGATGCGTTTGTATCTTTCTCCATTGTATTCAATGTGCGCGTTGGAGCAGAGATCTTGATCTGACGTCACAATCACGTGACCGGAAAAACCCGAATTTACTGTGTAAAAAAACGGCGCTAATTTTAAACTATTTTTGAGAGGAATTTTCATTAATTTAACATTGTTTTAGCAAAAACGATCATAGTTCAATCTTAAAATATATATATGTTGTGCCATTTTATGGAAAGTTCAAAGATGATGTCAGGGGAGCTTTAACTCATATGCTGCTTTGCCACTCTTTGCAAATGTCAATGCTAAAACCTTCAGTTTATTTTATAGATATACTTTTTATACTTTTATACTACTATGCAAAAACTCAGGACAGTATTACACTTTTATTATTTCATTTTATGCTTATGTTCATTAAATGTTTAGTGTTTTAGTGTTGGTGTAAATTTTCATACTTTTATACTACTATGCAAAAACTCAGGACAGTGTTACACTTTTACTATTTTATGCTTATGTTTATTAAATGTTTCAGTGTTTTAGTGTTTAAATGGTTACTGTTGCACCGAGGGACTGAGAGAAACGCAATTTCAATCCTGTGTATGTCCTGTACATATTGCAGTTCTGACAATAAAGTTGACTTTGACTTTTGACTTTGACTGAAATAACAAAACACCTTTCTTGAGTTTTCTTCCATCATAGCAGCATCATCTGCCTCACTTGGTCTTTGCTCTCTTCTGGCAATTGGCTACCTAATTGAGACACACTTGAGCCATGTTTATCACCGTGACAACTCTGCCCCACAGATAATCATTGTTTAGAGGATTAGCATAACAACAGAGAGTAGGCTTTGCTTTAATTCGTCTAACGCTGGACCAAGCTCCTTTGTGTCGGCTAGCCTACCAGGCTTGTCTTAACTGGGATTAGGAGCTTTGGCCCCCACATTGCACTCATGCTCCTGTCTTCAAACTTGTGTAGACTCCTTATTTTGCTCTTGGATGTTTCTATAAGGAAGAGAATGAGCATTTTGAACCCTTTATATACTTTGATATTTGGAGTTCGACAAAACTGGGCCAACTATTTGCAGCAATTTGCCTTCTCAATAACAGGTGGAAATTTCACTGCCTACTCAAGTGTCTGGCGCTGCTTACTCTGACGATATATAAATATATTTCCCATTGGAATCAATCGACATGCCAGCGCGTGATAGCTACATGACCGATTTCATTCACTCTAGCGAGAGAGACATGGACATTAGTCCTAGAGTGAGAGATAGGTTTGTATTAGATTGTGAAATATTAGAGTGTGTTGGCAATCTGCCGAAGCATAGAGAACATATAGAACATCTATAGGGAAAATTCTACCTTTTGTTGTTCTATTTCATGTAAGCTATACCCTTTTAAAAGCTGCCTGTCACTATTGGGTTTACCCCGCGCGCAGTGTGCCAAACACTGAAAACTTCTAGTGCACACCCACCTGCTGTGTGGCCCCACCAGGTCCGTTATAAATTGCATCTGAACCGGAGATCCGCTCCCCGTTTTCTTCAGCTAGCTCAAAGAACACTACTTCTGAAAATAATGTTGATGTTCTGGCTGCCTCGGTGTGTCTTCTGACTGGACCAAGGTTGCAAGGGGAGGTTGAAGACAGTCCACCTCTGGTGTGCCTCTGTTCTGCTGAGCGAGGCAATAGTAGATCCAGACCGGCAGACATGAAAAAGTAAACCGCGGTGCCGCAGCTCAATAGTAATGTGATGAACTGATGACAACAGTGTGTGACTGCCCGCTCATAGAATGCTACAAGTTTCTACAGTTTGGCTTTTGAAAGAAGACACAAAAAACATTTATATCCACACGTTATAACATTTACAAACAGTTTTATCTGGTCTCTCTGAAAGTAGAGTAGTGTTCCTCCTCTTTTGCTACGAGTTTCTCCAAGTTGTCAGTAGTATGCTCGCCGACTTCAAAATTGTTATGCTCATAAAAAAATTAAAAAAATAAATTTTAAAAAAAAAAAAATTTTTTATCTGATGTATAATCCAGTCAGTTATGGCTTCACTGCCAGTGGAATGACACATTCTGCCTTTTCAGTGTAACACTGTTTTAAAGCAAACATTTGCAAAAAGTTAATAAGAGTTAGCATGTTAGCAGGTAAATATAGCTGATTTAGTGCAGGCTTTCTGTAGAGATTAGTAACCCAGCTCATTGATTACTAACATGTGCTTGTCAGGCTCTCAATGCTACTCTGCAAAAAGCATAACAGTAGCAGCAGAGTAGTCATAAGCAAAATAACTTAAGAATTATGAATAAACTATAACTTTACATAAAATAGCCTTTTGATTTGGGTCATTTAGCTGACACTATGAATGTATTTAAATGTTTAAATATATTGTCAATAGTTGTGATTAAATCAAAATGTCAATGTTGATCTTAAATGTAAATAAAAAGCTAATCATATCCTGGTTTTTAATGGGTTATTTTCGTGCAAGAAAAACAATAGACACACTGTTTTTTTTAATGTTCATAATATGCATATATCAGTTTTTTTCTTTTCTTTCTTAGAGTGCAGTTATTACACAGAAACATAGTTTGGTTTAGGGGCGGCCGTGGCGTAGTGGTAATGGCAGTCGTCCCCCGATCGGAAGGTTGGCGGTTCGAATCCCGGTTCCCCACACCATGTGTCGTTGTGTCCTTGGGCAAGACACTTAACCCCGAGTTGCTCCCGGTAGGACTGGAAAGCACCTTGCATGGTAGTCTGCCGCTACCGGTGTATGAATGTGTGTAGCACTTTGAGATTTTCACTAATGAAAAGTGCGTTATAAATTGAATTCATTATTATTATTATTATTATTTGGTTGCATGCATTTTTTTATAACTTGCACAATCCCCCCTTCCCCCCCATAAAAAAAATAAATAAATAAATATTTACAAATCAATGTAAAAGTTGTGATTAAATTGAGATCTTGGTTTTACTGAAAACAATTGTGATCTATGTTTTCCATGTTGCTCACCCCTTATTGATAACAGTTTATATATACTGTATAACCTTTTTTAGGTTCTTCAAAGCACTTCATGTTCTGTATCTTTAATTTAATCTTACATTTGGCATTCATGCACTTATTATATACAGGGGAGTGGTGGGGTAAAGGTTAGAGAAGGTGGGCCTGTGATCAGAAGGCCAAAGGTTCAACTCCCTTGAACGACAACATCAAAGTGAGAAATATGAAGCACCTGCACCTGCCTCTGCGAGTGGCTTTAGATGTTATAAGCCCATTAAATGGCTGTTATTAGTTGTTATCATCCCCATATGTAGCTGTCAGACTGTCGTCTACCTCCTAGTAGGTTTAAAGGTACGTTATTATCGCTGATAATAGGCAGCGTCGCACAGGGGTAAACCAGGAAGTGTTTTTTTGTGTGTTTTCAGCTTATGTAACCCTTTTCCTAAACCTAACCTTACACCAGACCTAAAGAACCAACCCTAAACTTAACCCCCTTACTCTTGTGCCTAAACCTAACCAAGACCCTTAACCTAACCCCAGACCCTTTACTCTAAACCTAACCACATGAGCCTATTATGAGTGATAACAACGCTAACAGCGTACCTTTAAACCCACTAGGAGGTACAGGAGGGGCAGTCTGACCGATACGTATGGGGATGATAACAACTAATAACGGCCATTTAATGGCTGATAACATTCAAAGCAGGTGCCTCCCTCCACCCTCATTTGCCCCACTCTGGGCCCTTGAGCAATGCCCTTAACCCCCACCATTTGCTCCCCCGGGCACCCTAGATGGCAACTCTCTGCTCGGCAGAGAGGGCTGTGGTAGCTCCGTGGTCTGTGGTTGTGTCAGGAAGAGCATCCGGCGTAAAAATAATTGCCAAGTCTTTGTGCGAGTTAGTTCTCTGTGGCGACCCCTGAAGAAGGGGGCAGCTGAAAAAAAAAATCTGCATTTCTTATAGACACTACTTTTCTCCACAATCACCAATAAATACGTATGGTGTTATATGGGGTATACGGCCGTTATTGGATAACCACTGTAACTGCAGATCCACAGTTGTCTTTTGGTTACATTATGTAAAATCCTAACTTGAAAAGACGTCAACAGTGGAGAAAAATAATCTCTGTCATGGTAGGCGGTGGGAATTCAAGTCACACTTTGTTGCGCACAAAGAAAGTTACAGAAACGTGCAAATTAGGAACAACATCCAGATACTTTTTTTTATTTGTAAAAAGCAGATGTGCTATTTTAGTTGTTAGCTCTTCGAGTTTAAAGAACAAGTCAGACGCAGTACTTTAAATATTTAGATCATGGCATCTTGAATGCTGTTGAAGCAAACTGAAGCCATCCATCCAGCCATTATCTTTTACCCGCTTCTTTCATTTTGGGTCACAGGGGTCGCCGGTGCCCATGTCCAGCAATCAATGTGTGAGGGGCAGGGTACACCCTGGACAGGTCACAAGTCCATCACAGGGCCAAACTGAAGCATAAACTGTTATTTCTGATTCAAAAGTAAATACCTGTAAGGCTTAAGTGAAACGTTAAAACTCACAATTATACTCCAGGCTATTAATTCAAATGTTGGTAATTTGGTTTTAACATAACACCAAACTGGCATGCAGAACTGTCCTGGCTGGTTTTATGAGAAGTGAGTCATAATCTGTAGCAAGTGGGTGGTTGGTGGCGAGGGGAGAGGAGGCAGTCGTGGAACAGCAGTGTGCTGTGCTGTCCTGTGCTGATCTGTCAATGCAGAGGAGCGCAGCAGGGCTCCCGTGAGACACTGGGTGTAACCGCTTGTCTGTTCCCGCTGGCAGCAAGGAGCTGCAGAGCACAGTGGAGGAGTGAAGGACAGAGGAAAGGCAAAAGGCGGGGGCGGGGGGAGCAGGGGCAGCTTCTGACCCTGAAAGCACATGAGATTACGAAGAAGAATAAAAAGCAGCCTTTGTAGAGCTGCACTAATATGTGTGGTAATTTAAAGACTCTCCAAAAAGAAATGTCAGCGATATGTGGGCGGGCTCAATTTGGTGTGTGAGAGACAGAGAAAAGGATACACACATCAAGAATCTCCATGGTGGATTCTTGTGGTAAAGTATTCTCAGCTTCTCAAGCAAACAAGTGGCGGAGGCATGGAAAAACAAATTTCAGGCCCTCTCTAAACGATGACCACAGCATGGCTAGGGAGCTCCTTTGAATGAGTTTATCTTCTCAACCACACAGACACCAACGTGTACAGAGTTTTTGGTTCCATTTTATTTATGTTGATTGTGGTTTCACACTTCTTCCTAGTCGGTAACTTTTATCCGAGTACGTTATCATTTGCCAAGGTTTTTTATCCATGCTTGTACGCTGTATTTAAGGCTACCAACCCACTAGCCTGCAGCGTTTAAATTAGTGCCGCTTGCAATGTTAGGGCTTGGCAACATCATAACAGCATAACACGGCCACAAGCTCCAGATAGCATTTTTCTTGTTTCAGTCTAAAAGACTCTTACACTCTTGAGATCATTCTATGACCAATGTATTTAATATGTTGTACTTCAATCACATAGAATCAAAACTAATAATCAGAACTGCTAGCCTCGTGTTTGTGCACTCATGTTTGAGTGTATAAAGCGGGTGAGTGGTGGGGGGGAGGCGAGTGTTGTGAGGCAGGCTGCTGGAACAGGTGACGTCTGTGACCCAGCGTGACACTGGAGGATGCAGGACACATGCTCCCACCTCCAAGGCTGCAGGAACCGTTTCTGCCTTACTGGGCTCATGCCTGCACGCACATTCTCAAATTAGAGCAGGACATTTTAAGTAAAAAACTTGTTGAATTTTTCAGCAATTATTCTGTTTTTATTTTTATTTTTTCCACGTCCTGTCATGTTTTTGGTCTCGTCGTACCCCCCGTTCATCTATGAGCTACTGGTTGAATTCACGTTTCTCACAGTTTGTACCTTTTACTTCTTCACTCATGCAAGGCAAATTAATATAGCACAAGTGCCAGAACAACCACAAGCTGTTTGAAAGCAGTCTTATCTTGCACTGATTTAAGCTTCTGATTTAGGATTGTTTCATGTTTTTCCTAAAAAGTGACTATGTCCAAACATTTTGTGCTTGATGCAAAATTCTGCAACTGGTTATACCCCAGTAATAAAACAGAAAAGCCTTCGAATCCTGCTAGCTGGAGATATTTATATGCCTTTATTACTAGTTGATCCATGCGGTGTGAGATGAATGTATATTCACAGTAAAGCTGAGCTCACCCATGACCAATATCCACTTTATCTTTTAATAATAATAATAATAATAATGAATTCAATTTATACCGCACTTTTCATTAATAAAAATCTCAAAGTGCTTTTCAACTAGGGTTTTTTTGGCCGATCACCGATTTCTACAACGTCTGACCTGCCGATTCCGATTTTGGCCGATACCGATTTACCGTAGTTTTATAAGCAACACTGTTAGATGTTGTAAGGTCACAATGCGCCTTCAAATTTCAATCTTATTTTTGTTGAAAAACAGACCCTTGAACAATATTCTAGAAACAATACAAACTTGTTTTAACTGGTCACAAGGTAGTGCTCTGAAATATAAATGAAGTTTAGACAATTGTTGTTAAAACTAAAGAAATCTGTAAAATCGGTTTCTCATGCAAGCATTGGCCGATTTCCCAAAATTAAGGAAATTGGGGCAGATAAATCGGCCTGCCTATTTATCGGTGCACCCCTATTTTAAACGTAAACTATAATGGCTGGGACGCTAAAGGTTGTTTTTCTTTTCGTTTGTGAGAAGAGCTAAGTGTAGAATAAAAAGCAACAAAAGCATATTGATTGGAATAACACTGTTTGGAAGCAACTTGGCTTGTCACTACTAGTTATATTGTAAATGGACTGTACTAATATAGCACATGTCTATCTTATCAAGATACTCAAAGTGCTTTACACTACAATCTGTGCCCTCATTTACCCATTCATACAGCACTCTACCAGATACTATATATTTGTATAGATTTAGTAATCAGTGCTTTAGATCACATTCATACACCAATGGGACACATGAGGCAATGAGCGGTTTGGTGTCTTGCTCAGGGACACTTTGGCTTGTGACTGCTGGTGGAATCAAACCCCCAACTGTTGCATTGGAGGACGACTGCTCTAACCACTCAGCCACAGCTCCCCTAGGTGCTGGTTTGTTTAAAAGTAAAAATATTTTGATAGTCAGATAATTCTTTAAATTTGCACGTTCTGACCATATTCATATATTTAAAAAATCACATTTTCTCCCTCAAACAAACAAAAATTTAGAATTTACTAGAAATAGTTCACATAAAGGAAATTAAAGTGATTCAAAATGTCTGCTATGCAAGTGTTGCTTTCTAACATTGATGGTTTTGCTGGTATTTTATAGTTGCCATTGAGAATTTCCTTCTAGACTGTTGACCAAGCTTTTAACAAGCAGCGGTTTGTTTTCGACTATGGCAGACAAAAGCTTGTGATCATTGTCCCACAAACACAAACTCTTTCTGAACTAAGATGAAATGATCAGTTTCTCTCCTTCATACAATTAAAAACTTATTTCAGGAATAACTTCTCCTTTGTGCCTGCTACCAATTTCACAGTACAGTACAGTTACCCAAAGACGCTCACACTCTGTGTTGTACCTAAACTGGAACTTTTTGCAGCTTCAGAAAGTGACAATCAGATGATTGATCATACATTCTGAGTTATTAAACTATTATAATTAGCAAGCCATTAGCTGGTTTATAATTGAACTGTTAAATAAAACAAAGGCCTTATTTTCCCTCGAATGAGTCCCAAACTCCTGCTAGGAGTCAATTTTCTTCACTGCCACAGCAAGTGTGACACAATCTTTAAAAACGCCTTTTCAAAGGAATATGAATAAGACACTTTATTAGGTCTACTAACGTGTGGATGTAAAGGGTACATTTTTTTGTCACTGTCATTTTGCAGAAAAATGGTTTTAACCAGAAACAAACTTCTCTATCTCCACAAGTCACTGCACAACAGACAGGGTACACCCTGGACATGTCACCAGTCCATCACTATTACACATATAGGGACAAATGAGACTGACAACTATTCATGCTCAACACTCACACCTTATGGCAATTTAGAGTTGCCAATTAACCTAAGATGCATGTTTTTGTCAGTGGCAGAAAACCAGAGGACCCAGAGGAAATCCATGCAAACTTTACACAGAAAAGCCACAGTGACCACAGGGCCCTACAACCTTTGTAATTAAGATGCTTTAGGTTCCAACAATCAAACTCAAGCCCAAATATTACCTGCAAATTGTCAAAAAGGACACATACCGTACTGTAAATCAGGGGTGTTCACACTTTTTCAGCATGCGAAAACCAAGTCAAAATGATCTACCCACTACAAAAATGCAAAACATATAACTATCTTCAAATGTATTAAGGATTGTTTTTATGTACAATGTATGTTGATGTACCTTGCATAACTGAATAAGCCAATATTGCGCAACACATAATAAATAATTATTAACATTTTTTTGTAATTGCCTGAGTTTACTTTGATGACTTGCACCAAATTGAATCAGCCAGAGATGCATCGTCCGGACAGTAGCTGCTGACAGCCAGCCTCAAGCACATTTCCAAATGTTCATCAGTCATGGTCAGGGGTCTGCAACCTGTGGCTGTGGAGCCACATGTGGCTCTTTGGTCCCTCCGTAGCGGCTCTTTCAAGCTTTGGCCAAAACTAACATAAAACTGAATTTTATAGGATGTTGTACCCACAACAAAAAATGACTAGTTTTAGCTGTTTTTCTGTAATTTCCTTAGCAAATATGTTGACACTAGTACAAATACACAGAGTAAAAATCACATTTTCTCCCTCAAACAAACAAAAATTTAGAATTTACTAGAAATAGTTCACATAAAGGAAATTAAAGTGATTCAAAATGACACAACAGTGGTAGGTCTCATCAGCAACAACGATGAGACGGACTACAGGAACGAGGTGAGCCGCCTGGCCTTGTGGTGCGGACACAACAATCTCACTCTCAACGTGGAGAAGACAAAGGAGATTGTCGTGGACTTCAGGAAGAGGGATGCACAACATGCCCCTCTGACCATCAACAGCACCGCAGTGGAGAGAGTGGACAGCACCAAGTTCCTGGGAGTGCACGTCTCAAAGGACCTGTCCTGGAGCAGGAACACTGCAGCACTGGCGAAGAAGGCTCACCAGCGCCTCTACTTTCTCCGCAAGCTGAAAAGGGCTGGAGCTTCAACCTCCATCATGTGCACCTTCTACAGAGGTGCCATAGAAAGTGTCCTGACCAGCTGCATCACTGTGTGGTTTGGTGCATGCACTGCATCCTGCCGCAAGAGCCTCCAGCGCATCGTGAAAGCAGCTGAGAAGATCGTCGGCACCTCCTTGCCCTCACTGCAGGACTTACACAGCAAACGCCTCACTCGGAAAGCCCACCGCATGGCAGGTGATCCCACACACCCACTACACAGCCGCTTTAGACTGCTGCCATCAGGGAGGAGACTGAGGAGTCTCCAGGCTCGTACCAGCAGACTGAGAGACAGCTCTGTTCATCAGGCAGTCAGAATGCTAAACACTCTGCCTGCTCTGCCTCCCCTCCCATTTGAACTGCCTTAACACAAAAAACTTTCTCACACATTACCACTCAACACAAAGTTTTTAACACTGGACTCTGTGTCATCAAACGGGTTATTCACTAAACTCTCGGTCATGTGTTCATTCAGTTTGCACTACTTCTCATATTTGCACTAATGTTTGTATTACATTACTGCCTATAGTCATACTACTGTTTACATTCACTGTTTACATTTATTAATACTGTTTACATTTATTACTACTGCTTTACATTTATTACTACTGTTTACATTTACACTACTTTTATCTACACTACTGCAGATACATATACAGCATTCTCTGACTAGCCTTATCTAAGGATGCCAAATGTGCCTTATGTGCCTTACTTCATATGCCACTTTGCCTCTATACCAACATCAACTACCTCATACATATACTGTGTACATCAACTTATATGCTGCTGTGCCACTCTTTGCAAATGTCAACGCTAGAAACTTCAGTTTATTTTATAGATTTACGTTTTTATACTTTTCATACTACTATGCAAAAACTCAGGACAGTATTACACTTTTATTATTTCATTTTATGCTTATGTTCATTGGGTGTTTGGTGTTTTAGGGGTGTTTGGTGTTTCAGTGTTGGTGTAAATTTTCATACTTTTATACTATTATGAAAAAACTCAGGACAGTGTTACACTTTTTTACTATTTTATGCTTATGTTTATTAAATGTTTTAGTGTTTAGTGTTTAGATGGTTACTGTTGCACCGAGGGACTGAGAGAAACACAATTTCGGTCCTGTGTATGTCCTGTACATATTGCAGTTCTGACAATAAAGTTGACTTTGACTTTGACTTTGAGTAAATTATACTCCTTTAACTTTATGCTTTTTTTCCTTTGAAGTAGGATGCTCAATTTCTCCACAATTAAAAAAACAACAACACATAAGCCTGAACTGTTCATTGTTTGTTTTACAAAAAAATATATTTTCTATTACAAGAATCCAGCCTTCTGTGATAGACTTGCAACCTGGATATGAGCACCAGTAGCTGTGTTTCCATCCATTTTCATTTTGATTTTTGAGCTAATTTTTGAAATCTCGCAAATATGTAAATACAAATTAATGCGAAGCAGAAGTGTTTCCATCTGCTGGCTTGAAGCGCATCTACCAAGCCACGCACAGCGTCATTACGTCAGACGTCAGCGTCATTACGTCAGACGTGAGCACTGCGCATGTCTACAGTAAACAGGAAGTAGCAGTTGAAAACAGAACCTGGCCACACATCTCGTCAAAATGGAGAGAATATTTCAGGTACGTGTTGCTATCGGTCGAGTTGTATTTATTCTGTCATACAAACTAGTTTTAGCGATGTTACATGTTGTCCGGAGCGGAAACAGCTGATCAGTCACGTGACGTGAATGTTCGCTTCGGCAGCACGAGTCGGCAAATGTGTTTCCATCTGTCGCTGTGCGCATCTGCTCATTTTCGAACATCCCAAAAACCACCTCAAGCGAGCGTATAAACTTTTTGGCGAACTTGAGAAAGTAAATACGGATTTTGCCGTTTCCATTAAGCTTTTCTGCTGCGATACTTCAAAATGCGCACCTAGAAACCTTGATGGAAACACGGCTACTGATCCCCCACAACCCAGAAAGTAAAAAGCAAGTAAAGATAATGGATGGATAGATGGAATCCAGTCTTTTCTTTAGTCTCAAAATGGAAAAATATCAATAAATCTTAACAATCATTAGATGTTTTTAGTTTTATAATTTAATGCCTACTGGCCAGAAAACCTCTCTCTAACAAACTTAAAGTGGGCCATGGGCCACCAGTTGATAATGACAACTGCAGTGAGTTTTGCAGCTCTGGACACATTTAATCTAGTGAACAAAGGGGCAGAAATGGCTCTTTTGATCCTAAAGGTTGCAGACCCTTGGTCATGGTGGAACGGTATTTGGACTTAATGATTTTCATGTAGGAAAAGGCTGACTCACATAAATAAGTGGAGCCGAATAGACTGGCAGATGAGGCAAACGCACTTCGAAAATGACATAGTGAAAAAAAAGTCCACCTCCCATTCCGTATGAAAGTGATATGTTTTTGTCTTCTTGCTTGGTCCAGCTTTCTCACTTATGTTTTAGCAAGGGCTTAAAATCTGAGGTAATTCGCTGATTAGCTTGTAAGTTTTGCCGCGTTTCGCGCCGTTGTTTTTAGCATGAGGACGTCACTTAAAGCTCAAGATTCAGTTGTCATCTGATTGGTTGCCCTGCATGTCAATCAAGCGACAGGATGTTTGATAGGCTTACAGCTCAAGATTCAGTTGTCATCTGATTGGTTACGCTGTATGTCAATCATGTGATGGGATGTTTGATTGGCTAAAGCTCAAAATTCAGTTGTCATCTGGTTGGTTGCCCTGTATGTCAATCAAGTGACAGGATGTTTGATAGGCTGACAATTTTTTAATATCTTGCTGCAATCTACTAGTACTGCCTCCGCGATTGACCGGTAGATCACAATTGACGTAATGAGCACCCCTGCTGTAAATGAACAGAAAAAAAAATAGGGATGCACAATGTTATTGGCATGGTATCGGTATCGGCCTATATTAGCGTTAAAGTTGAATATCAGCCATTCCATCAAAATAACTCACCAATATAAAATACACTGTTTTTGTATGACAACCCAGTGACAAGAACGCCTGCAGCGCCAGCACAACGTGATGATGTCACGCACGCCCACCTGATCTGATCACGGCGGAGAGGAAGAAGTCAAAATGTCGGCGGTTGGCAAGTTTTTTTTGTTTGTTTTTTTCATTGAGGCTGTCGTATTCCGAAGATTTTTGGACTACGTTGAGCCTCTCTACATCGTCCCCGGTCAGAGATATTTTTCTGCCGTAGCCTTACAGAGTTACAAGCCGTCATTTCTGACGTCATTGAGATGCTAACAGCCAATAGCACTTGGGTGAGTTTTACCACAGACATTTGGACGTCGTATTAGCCCCGTTAGCATGATTAGTCTTATGGCACAAAGGATAGACACAAACTTTGAACTTAAAAAGGCTGTCAATCATGCACAAGAGTGCAGAGGATCCCACACTGCAGCTATGAACCTGGAACAAGCTTCCACAAGTGAGACAGCATTGCAGATGACTAATGGTAATAAATAACATGTAACACTTTTCATTTAATATAAGTTAAAGTGCTACATGACTATTACTGAATATATGTCACCAGCTCTTACAGCTGTTACACAGATTTTGTAATAAATAAGCCTAAATAAGAGGGCTGTGTTCTGACAAAGGAAATTATATTAAACATATACATGGTATTGGTTATCGTCCAAATAAGTTTTAACATACCGGATATCGGTTAAAAATCCAATATTGTGCATCCTTAAAAAATTGAAGAATGTAGATTAAAAATTTGTAGGAAGTAGAACCTTGCCTTTTTTTAATCAGGATGTTTTACATTCACATAAAAATACATCAATGCAAACACAGCTACTGAATTGATGAAAATTATAGTCAGTAAGGAGCAGAACCACGGCCTTGCATTCATTTTAACACATTATCCATGATACTATCCAATATAGTGTTCCAAATGTTAACACTGTTCCACACTCAGGACTTTTGTCATTAAAAGTACTACGTTTCTGCAATAAGTCAAAAGCTATTATTCTTTAATCTTCTTTTTATGCAGCTCTGCCCCTCCATATTGCCCATCCCCGCTCCTCTCCTCTCCCCTGAGGGAGTACATCTCTTCCTCTGGTTTCTCTTTGCATTCTGATAAAGCAGACTCTCCCTCTGATGTCTCTTATCGTCATGCATCTCTTGCAGTGAAGACCACTTCTGTTTGTTCTAAGCTTCCTGACAGTTTCTT
>JBBPBX010041894.1:0-18809 GCA_038048925.1 Garcialebias charrua | reverse complement strand
CCATCACAATTTCTTGTTGACTCTGTTCCTGTGTCAAATAAGCACGAGATCCTGAACTGTTTCAATAAACATTTTGTTGCTTCTAGTTCATTATTTGACACAGTTACAAACGGAAAATCAGCCACTTTATCTAATAATCAAACTTCTACAAATCAAATCCCTCCTACAAGTCAACCATCTGTTAATCACACCTTCTCTTTTTCTCCGTTCTCAGTCAGTGAGGTAAATAAACTGTTAAATGATCTTGATCCAAAAAAATCTGCAGGTCCAGATGAACTTCCACCTTATTTCTTAAGGCTGGCTGCTCATATCATCACAGTCCCTGTGACCCACATCTTTAATCTGATGAACTCATAAGTGTATTGTATAATCACAGGCCCTTTAGATGGCTATACAACCACCCACAAATGTGTGTCCCCCAAATAATGCAACCACTTTGACCAATGACAACAATAAAGATTCAAGTGTAAGCTTCTAGTAAAGTATATTACAGCAACTTAGCATGTTTGGAACAATACAAAAAATGTAACAGAGATTAAAACTAAAGAGCTTTAATCTGGAAAGGCAACAACAAAAGCAGCTTCACTATGTGTCAGTGTATGCTCCCATACAACAATGAATAGTGTGCTCTGCATTTAACCCATCATACATAAGATGTACCCAAGTGGGGCAGCAGGCAGCTATTCAAATGCCTGGGGGAGAGATGGAGATTAGGTGTCTTGCTCAAGGACACCAGGACATGTGAGGATGTTGGGGAATCTAACTGGTCAAGGTCAACTGCGCTATGATTGATCCACAGCCGCCCCACTATTACAGTTTATTGGTCACCCTGCACATTTGCTTAAAATCCAGAACATACTGGCTACATATTGACATTGATCATGACAGACTACTGAAACCAGTTAAAACTTGCTTTGTGCTTTTGAAAACTAACTTTATAGGCTCTTTTCTTTGGAGACCTGGTGAAAAAGAACATACTCCATTAACATACTTAAAAACAGTAACTGGATATATAGACTGCAGAGGATAAAAACAAGTTAGTTCTTGTCTGTTGCTGTGGAATTTCACATTATTTTTACACTTGTATGTTTTTGATGTTGGATCAGGTCAGTATGACAAAAATATGAAACAATGTATAGCAGTTGTGAAAGAAAAAAAAAACAGTGCAATTCACATGTGAGAATTGTATATTTTCACAATTGAAAACATGTTAAATTAGTTGCCATCAGTGTTCAGTACCTGTTTAGTCTGGTATTTTAGTTTTGTTTCATCCTTGTTCCCAGCCAGTGTTGCCTCAGCTCTTCTTATTGTTAACTCAACACACCTGTTGTCCATCAGCCACCCGTCCACCTGTACTAACTTGTTTATCATCCATCCAAGTACACCCCTATCAGCCACCAGACATGACTAAGTATATCTTAATATATATAAAAGATCTGTAAGTAGATTAATTCATGCATTTTTTTTAAACAGCTTTTACACTCAGAGTTATGGGAGCTGGTGCTTGTCTACGTCACTCACTGTTCAAAAAGCGTTGACAAGTCACACGTCCCTCACATGGCCACACGGAGACAACCAAGCATTCACATTCTCACTTACACCTACTCAAAATGTAAAATGTAATTTATCCCATATTGTATGCTTTTGTTCTGCAGTAGAGGTGGTCAATCTGGCTCACTTTATAGACTCTGATTAATTTAAATCAGGCAATAAAATGATGGGTTCACTTGAGTCATTCATGCTGCAAACCAACCTCCTAACTCCAAAACAAAATGCTAGGTGGGGGATTTTAAGGATCCACATTTTCAGATGTGTATTTTATAATTCCACTCACCCAATAACAGATTAAAAATGAAAAACATATAAAGAAAAAACATATAAAGAAAAAAATGTATAAAATACAAAATGAAAGGTAGCAGATGAAGACATTTCTTATTAAATCTGCTCCTTATTTATCTAATAGAATTTAGGCACATTTTTCTATAATAATGATAATAACCCAATCAACTTTCAATTGTTGATATTACTCATTTAAATACATTCATTATATTTGCATTTCTACAGTTTTTTTGCTTTGTTTTGTTTTGTTTTTTGAATGTCCAGAGGACCAAACTTAGCTTTTTTGGATTCATTTTTGGATTCATTATATTTGTTTAGCAATTCAACTTTAAGCATTTTCTTAAATACATGGATTGATTTGGCTTCTTTAACTTCTGTCCAAGTTATTCCACAATCCTACTCCCTGAATTAAGGTAGTTCTTCCCTTCAAATTAGTTCTAAATTGCGGTTTTACAAATACATCTTTCCCTTTGAGATTGTAACAACTTGATCTTTTCCCAAAATACATTTGGATATTTGATGGTAGTGTATTTTTTTTTGCTCTATGCATAAGTAACAAAATGTTATAATCCACCAGATCACAGAACTTTAGCACTTTCATCTGATAAAATAATTGACTTGATGGGTGACAGTAATGCTTTCTTACTATAATTCTTCTAATTATTTTCTGCAAAATAAAAATAGGCATTGTGCTGCTTTTACATGGTTTTCCCAATACATTAACGCAATAAATCAAATGTGGCACAGTCATTGTATTGTACAACAAATACAATGCTTTGTCATTTAGTAGATATCTGACTCTATAAAGTATTGCAATTGATTTAGATATTTTTGTTTTAATCAAAATTACATGTACCCTGATACATGCTCAATAATCCAGGTAGAAAAATCTAAAAAAGCTAAGTCTGGTCCTCTGGACATTCAAAAAAACAAAACAAAACAAAGCAAAAAAAAATGTAGAAACGTTTCGTCTTTCGTCCGAAAGACTTCCTCAGTCTGAGGTGCTGGGTTCAGCTCAGTCTTATAAATAGCACCCTCTCACAGTGTTACACAACCAGTTGGCTGATGACAGCCGAAACCAGCTGCTCACATGATCAAGGAGGACCATCAGCCTAACAAAGGATCGTTAGCACCCTGATGGTTGTTTGCTATTCACAGAGGGCTGAGTGATACCAGCAATCACAGCATTGTAGGAGGGGGACAGTTGAACCCGGAGGCCTCCACCCCTGTTTAATGATGGGCGGTTTCTTTTCACAAAGATGGCCTCCTTTACTCCTCTCTCAAACCATCGTTCCTCTCTATCAAGGATGTGAACATCTTCATCCCTGAAAGAGTGACCGCTGGCCTGGAGATGAGTGTAGACTGCAGAGTCCTGACCTGATGATGTTGATCTTCTGTGCTGGGCCATCCTTTTGGCCAGTGGCTGTTTAGTTTCCCCGATATAAGACTGATCACAGCCCTCCTGACACTGAACAGCATACACAATGTTACTCTGTTTTTGCCGGGGGACTGGATCTTTGGGATGAACCAGTTTTTGCCGTAATGTATTTTGGGGTTTAAAAGCCACTGGGACGTTGTGTTTAGAAAATAAACGTCTCAATGTCTCTGAAACCCCTGCAACATATGGAATGGCCACTGGTCTGGGTCTGGGTTCCTTCTTTTCACCTGATGGTTGGCTGGAGTCCTGTTTGGGTTTCTTCTCTGCTTTCAGGAAGGCCCAGTTAGGATATCCACATTTCTCTAGAGCCTGTTTTGTGTGTGATTTCTCCTTCTGTCTGGCTGCTGAGTTAGTGGGGACGCTGTCTGCTCTGTGGTACAGAGTCCTGATGACTCCTAACTTGTGCTCCAGAGGGTGATGGGAGTCAAACTGTAAATACTGGTCTGTGTGGGTGGGTTTGCGGTACACCTCAGTTTGCAAATTTCCTCTATCAGAAACTGAGACCTCACAGTCCAAGAAAGCCAACCTGCCATTTTTTACATCTTCTCGTGTGAACTTGATATATTTATCCACAGAGTTGATGTGATCAGTGAAATGTTGGACTTCCTGAGATTTAATTTTAACCCAGGTGTCGTCAACATACCTGAACCAATGACTTGGTGGTCTCCCTGAAAAGGATGTCAAGGCTCTCTTTTCTACCTCCTCCATGTACAGGTTGGCAACAATAGGAGAAACTGGAGACCCCATAGCACACCCATGTTTCTGCCTATAATATTGCTCCCCATATGTGAAGTAGGTTGACTGCAGGCACAGTTTCAAGAGTTGACACAGTTGCTCTGTGGAACCACGCTTTCCACAGAGCAACTGTGTCAACTCTTGAAACTGTGCCTGCAGTCAACCTACTTCACATATGGGGAGCAATATTATAGGCAGAAACATGGGTGTGCTATGGGGTCTCCAGTTTCTCCTATTGTTGCCAACCTGTACATGGAGGAGGTAGAAAAGAGAGCCTTGACATCCTTTCAGGGAGACCACCAAGTCATTGGTTCAGGTATGTTGACGACACCTGGGTTAAAATTA
Source organism: Garcialebias charrua (assembly GCA_038048925.1). Lineage (NCBI taxonomy): Eukaryota > Metazoa > Chordata > Actinopteri > Cyprinodontiformes > Rivulidae > Garcialebias > Garcialebias charrua. The sequence goes on along the minus strand of JBBPBX010041894.1, from coordinate 14,452 downwards.
AATCTCAGGAAGTCCAACATTTCACTGATCACATCAACTCTGTGGATAAATATATCAAGTTCACACGAGAAGATGTAAAAAATGGCAGGTTGGCTTTCTTGGACTGTGAGGTCTCAGTTTCTGATAGAGGAAATTTGCAAACTGAGGTGTACCGCAAACCCACCCACACAGACCAGTATTTACAGTTTGACTCCCATCACCCTCTGGAGCACAAGTTAGGAGTCATCAGGACTCTGTATCACAGAGCAGACAGCGTCCCCACTAACTCAGCAGCCAGACAGAAGGAGAAATCACACACAAAACAGGCTCTAGAGAAATGTGGATATCCTAACTGGGCCTTCCTGAAAGCAGAGAAGAAACCCAAACAGGACTCCAGCCAACCATCAGGTGAAAAGAAGGAACCCAGACCCAGACCAGTGGCCATTCCATATGTTGCAGGGGTTTCAGAGACATTGAGACGTTTATTTTCTAAACACAACGTCCCAGTGGCTTTTAAACCTCAAAATACATTACGGCAAAAACTGGTTCATCCCAAAGATCCAGTCCCCCGGCAAAAACAGAGTAACATTGTGTATGCTGTTCAGTGTCAGGAGGGCTGTGATCAGTCTTATATCGGGGAAACTAAACAGCCACTGGCCAAAAGGATGGCCCAGCACAGAAGATCAACATCATCAGGTCAGGACTCTGCAGTCTACACTCATCTCCAGGCCAGCGGTCACTCTTTCAGGGATGAAGATGTTCACATCCTTGATAGAGAGGAACGATGGTTTGAGAGAGGAGTAAAGGAGGCCATCTTTGTGAAAAGAAACCGCCCATCATTAAACAGGGGTGGAGGCCTCCGGGTTCAACTGTCCCCCTCCTACAATGCTGTGATTGCTGGTATCACTCAGCCCTCTGTGAATAGCAAACAACCATCAGGGTGCTAACGATCCTTTGTTAGGCTGATGGTCCTCCTTGATCATGTGAGCAGCTGGTTTCGGCTGTCATCAGCCAACTGGTTGTGTAACACTGTGAGAGGGTGCTATTTATAAGACTGAGCTGAACCCAGCACCTCAGACTGAGGAAGTCTTTCGGACGAAAGACGAAACGTTTCTACAGTTTTTTTTTTTGCTTTGTTTTGTTTTGTTTTTTTGAATGTCCAGAGGACCAGACTTAGCTTTTTTAGAAAATTACATGTAGTTTCCATGATATATTTTCATCAATGACAACACCCAAAAATTTTGCTTCACTGACCCTGCAAATCACTGAGTCTTCGATTTGAAATGGTACATCAATTGATTGATTTCTATTACTAAATATCATATAGTTTGTTTTTTCCAAATTTAATGATAATTTGTTTAGTCTAAACCAGTTTTGGATTTTAACAAATTCCTTCATCATTGAATCCAGTAGTTGTTCAATATTTTTACCAGAACAAAAAAAGGTTGTGTCATCAGCAAAAATAACACATTTAGTGAGTCCGGATACCTTAACCAAATTGTTTACATACAAAATGAACAATTTTGGACCAAGTACCGATCCCTGAGGAACTCCGCATGTTATAATACAGTGATCTGATCTCACATCATCCAATTGTACATATTGTTTCCTATTTGCTAAGTAACTACGTACCCACTTTAACGCCAATCCTCTTATTCCGTACTTGTTTAATTTATCAAGGAGAATACTATGATTAACAGTATCAAACACCTTTTTTAAATCAACAAAAACACTTACACAATATTGTTTCTGGTCAAAAGCAGCAGTTACTTGTTCCACGAAGTCCATAAGTGCCATAGATGTAGAATATCCAGCTCTAAAACCATATTGATTATTTGTTAGAATATTTAGTTTTTTAATTAATTTGTCTAATCTAATGTTGAATAGTTTCTCCAAGATTTTTGAGAACTGTGGTAACAGGGATATCAGTCTATAATTATTAAATACACATTTGTCAACGGTTTTGAAAAAAGGAACCACTGTAGCCACCTTCATTTTATCTGGAAATACACCCGTTGTAAAGGATAAATTACAAATATATGTGAACGGTTCAATTACATGACTCATTATGTGTTTTACAAATGTCATGTCTATCTCCATACAATCTTTTGATTTTTTTTGTCTGTAAAGCTGTTGACTACTTTCATTATTTCTTCTATATCAGTGTAATAATATAATGAATAAACACTTACGATTCACCATTATTGTAATAATATAGGACTTATTGGTCAGTTTACTGACTTACCTATAGTTTAGAGAAGATGGAGCAGACTTGATCTGACCCAAATTCATTTGCGAGTTCACCTTTTTTCCGGTATTAAATTGCTTTGACTGTGACTAGACAAAAATGTAATTTCACGAGAGACTTCAATTTATGTTGGTCCACCAGAAAATAGACCTTTTATTGAAATAATCATAAAAGTACATTAAACATTTGTATCGATATTAGCTCTGATCTACTAAACTGATCTACAAACAGACAGTTAGGAACTTTTCTGTTGGCACATTTACTTGACAGATTAATGGCTTATGAAAAAGAAGAAATAGGAGGAAGATTAAAGATTGAAAGCTAAGTTAACCGAATTTGATTATTTTGAACCAGACTGGGTGACACCTTTTCCCACACGAGCAGCTGCTGGGCTCCCGCACGCTCAAACACACCACGACTCGTTACCTTGTTGACGGTTCGTCTCTTGGAGATAAGAGTGGAGAAGTGTCTGGACACACACGTGGATGGGTTTGTCCAACGGCCGTCCAGTTGAAACTTCAGCGTGTGTGGCTGATTCACGATACGAGGAAACTCGCCTCCCTCGACAGGAAACAAAGGTCAAGTGCACCGACTGATTTTCAAAATAAAACTTCAGAAAACAAATTCTTTCAGAAATGAGTGTTTTGAGACACAGTAGGCTTTACTGTGACTCCAACTGAGACGTGAGTCTAATTGGCATAAAGACTCCAACGTTTCTAGCTTTTACAGAGGAGAAAAACCAGAGTTGAGAAAGATCTCCCCTTCGACACACTAAAGTCCAAAACGGAAGTAGGACTTTATATGGGAGGCGGGGTCTCCCCACCTCCTCAATAACTATTGGCTGGTTTAACAAAACAAGAGATGGAATTTTGATTCCCATAGGCAGAAAGTCTCTGACGGACAACAGGAAAACTGTTTACATAAGCGGCCAGATGGACTGGCCTGTTATGTCTAGCTTGAAGACAAAACAGAGAAGGAAGTGAACAGCTTTTACCCTGACTCATGCCTTAGATTCAGAGCACACTTGTAATGAAGAATAAACCAGCAGAAGGTCAAACTCATGCAAGTAACAGATCATCATTAAATGACAAAAGTATACTGTTGATCAATTCTGAATTAACACACATTAAAAAGAAAGTTCAATCTGATTAATTGGTGTCCATTAATTCAAAATAATTGTAACAAAAATAGTGTCCACTTGTCTCCTTGAGAGCTTCAAGAAGGTGTAACACTCAGAGTTCAGAGAGATGTGAAAAGGTTTAACTCCAATACGGACATGAGGGTGCTATATCTCTACAGTCCCCCTTTTTGGAAATCATCGCCTGTCCTTGGGGATGAGTTCCAACACGAAAGGATACCACCGAATGTCTCAGACCTCTATGTAATCCAGCAAGTGGAAAAAGTCACAAAAAAAAGTTCAAAATTATACTCCCATAATGTTTTGGAAATTCCATACTGTTCGTAGGTAATCCCATTGCGGTAAGCTTTCAATCCTTTGGAAAACATAGTCTGTTAACCCATGGAAAACTGAGTCTGTGATCCCTTGGAAAACAAAGTCTTATAATCCACAACGGTAATTCCACAACGATTGGGGTTATTGATGTCATCAGCAACAAATGGTTTGTTAATCAGCATGTAGAGGGGATCCCTCGATTGAAGCAGAGGAGGCGGCCCTTGGATGAAGGTTGAAGACCAGCGTTGGATTAGCAGGTCCCCACATCGAAGGTTGCAGGCTGGATGGCTTCCAGTCTGTGCCACCCTGGTTCAATGTGTCATGCAATTATGTGGTTTTAGGTGGGCTTATGACAGGGATTTTACATTAAGCCTTACCTATATGCACCTGGGGCCTCATGTACAAAGACTTGCATGGATTTCTTACTGAAAAGTTGCGTACGGTCAAATCCAGAAAACTGCGTACGCACAAAAAAATCCAGATGTATCAAACTGTGCGTACGCCGCAATCCACGCACATTCCTTTTGTACATCACAATCAACGTGGAATTGAGCGCACATGAGAGAGTGGCCGACTCCGCCTTTGACACGCCTCCATATAAATATGCAAATTCATTTAAATATGCCCTGCACGTTAGGAATGTCGTCTTTGCTCTATTGCAAATCATGTCGAAACGTGGAAAAAAGAGTAACTTCACGGACTGTGAACTGGAGACACTTCTGAGTGACGTAGAGAGGCACAGAAAAAGGTTTTGTTTGGCACGCTCAGCGCACAACAAACCGTCCACTTTTAAACGAGAAGTTGACCAAGCTATTCTAACATGCCTAAATAGGTTAGTGGGTAGCGTGCTCGCCTTCCGTCCCAAAGATCATGAGTTTGATTCCCGCATGGTACAACGTTCTTTTTTTTTTTTTTATTCATTCCAGATTTAAAGAACACAAGAACACTATTTAGAAAGAACAACATGAAATGAAACAATACATGAAATGAAGGAAAAGAGGATTCCTTGTGTTTTTTTTTAAATAGTTTTCTTGTGTTCTTTAATTCTGGAATGAATTAAAAACAAAGAAAAACGTTGTTTTCATTTAAATATACCCTGCAACAGAGGAATGTCGTCTTGTCCCATCATGCATCACGTTCTTCAACTGCTAAAACAGCTAAAAATGAACAGCAAACAAGAATTTAAGCTGTGCAGAACTATTCAGTCTTTCTGTTTTTTATATTTTTTGCAGGTTATATTCTGATTGCATCCATGTGGATGTAATAATTGTTAATCATGTGTGTTTGGGTGGAAATAATAATTATTTCCCCATCATGAACAGTTTCCAGAATCACCTGTAAGTGTCGCCAAAGGAACAAAAACCACAGAAACGTGCGTACGCCAACACTGGAGCTGCCGTGGCGGTGCACACATTTCCACGTTCAGTTCTGTTTTTATACATACGGAGTTTTGCGTGGATAATGGTGTACGCACGGTTTTTGTGCGTACGCACCGCTACAATTACCAATTAAGGGGTGGACCAATGCTGTAAAAATCAGATATAGGGATCTATACCTATGGAAATGTGGAGGGCTTCTGTAACTAAGGCCTCTTCTTTCAAACTATTCCTCCATTCATTATTTAGTTTAGGTTAAACTAAAATAAAAAAATGAAATCTAGTTTGGTCTAAATGTCTGTTGTCTTTTAGACGAACGACGCAAGATTTGGTATTCCCTATAAATTTTGAAGTCTATGGCGAGACTCATCAAAATGAATAGATCTAGAATAGAAACGATCGAATCGGTTCTATCTAAATGATTGGGAGATCAGTGTAGATTATAGTACCTTAAGTAGTATTAATCTACAATGACTCATCAAAGATTGAGATCTTTAACAAAATGAACAGCATGTTGGCATAGTTAAATCCATTTAAGTCTTCAACTAACAATCAAAACCTCTTTTGGCTGGGAATGTTCAGAAAACAATGGAGTCCAAGTGACTGTCAGCGTGTGGTAGACTGTCACTTTGTGGACTCAGATGTCCTTGAACCAAGATTTCATTGAAAGCTTGGCTGACAGCTGAATTACCTGTCCCATTGGACAGTACAGCGTCGTCGGTGTGGGATCCTTGGATCTCCACACCGTCTTCTACCTGTGGTAGGTAGTGTTCAGTGAGTGCTGAAGGTGTCAGCTCGCAGAGGAGGTTCTCGTGATGGGCCAGAGTCTGGTCCAATTGTTGAGTCTCCTCTGTCTCACCTGTATATGAAGGTTCACTTTCCGGGTTTGTGGTCTCGGTTGGGGATACCCTTGTGACCTCTGCGGTACCTGCTGTTAGACAGTCAGTGTCCTGACCTTGGGGAAGCACCTCGATTGGCAGTGGACTGCTCACTGTGGCCCACATTGTCTGATTGCCATAATTTATAATCGCGTCGAAACGGTTTATAAAATCTTGGCCAACCAAAAATGGAGTCTGGAGTGAGTCAAGTTCAGACACATATACCGGGTGGTATAGTGACATTTTGCCAATCTGCATGTGAACCATGGCTATTAGGGTTGTTCTCGACCTTGCGGGGCCCTGTAGCGCACCATAAGTGTACTTCACAAAGGGTATTTGCCTGTCAACATTGTTAGCGACGGTCCTTAGCTCCTCAAACAGTTCGGCTGACATGATAGACACGTCGGAGCCGCAAACCAGGAGTGCTTCTCGCGTGAGGACCCCTTCCAGTGTGAGTGGCAGGTAAGATTTCTTAGCCACTCCCCTTTTGATAAAGTTACACAGAAACCATCTAGGTTTAAGCACACCTTCTGTTTACGTGTACCTCCGTCTGTGCAATCTTCGTTGCTGTCAGCATCATGATGGCTGTCTGCATCATGACCTACAGGATGTTGATTATCAGCAATATGTTTGCTGCCAGCATCCGTACTTTCAGGACGCTGATCATCAGCAATTTGTTTGCTGTCAGCGTCTTTGTCAATGTCGACGATGTTGTCAACTATGTGCACTGAGTTGTTGCAAAAGACAGTGCTGCGCGTCACTTCTTCAGGTTGAACAACGTTGTTTGTGTTATCATCAAGGACAACGTCACACGTTGTGTCAGCTTGGTCAACCACTGTAACATTCAACTCATTTGACAAACAACTTACATCCTCGGTCTCTTCCGAGCGCAGAGGCGTTGTTCCCTTAATCTGGAGCTTGTGTGACTCTTTGCATGTCTCGAGCTGTGGAGCTCGAGGTGCAAGGGCAGGAGGGCCGCTTCTCGGGGGTACATGTCGGGACTGACCATTGATCAATGGGAAACAGCGCCCAGACAACTTCTCTCGACGTTCACCCACTGTGAGACCTAGGTCAAAACCTTTTTGGTTCGATCTGAACCATCTTGGTTCACCTAGAGAGTGAACACCTACCTTATGTGGTTCTTTGCACATCTCAGATTTGTCCATCTGAAGTGCCCGAGGAGTAGAACTCCCTTTGAACCGATCTGAGTCACTGATCCAGCTTGTAGCACTATTCTGTTGTTTGTTATCATGACAATCCTGTGTACTCTCGCACTCTGTAGGAGAGGGAACCTCTTCTATTGTCTGCGAGTGGGATGTGACCTTTTGACCTGGACAAACCTCTGATGGTATTCTAGGTTGTATCTCTGCCTCAAAAACCGTTGCAGCATACAGTATTGTTTTAAATCATTTCATAGCACAGAGTCAGCTCTTTTAAAAGTTTTTAACGATATATTCTTGGCGACTGATTCTGGTGACTGCGTTGTTTTGGTGTTGTTGGATCTATCAGCTGCGTTTGACACAGTGGATCACAACATTTTAATCACACGTTTGGAACAGTGGGTGGGCATTGGTCATATAGCCTTAGATTGGTTTAAATCTTATCTGACCAAGCGTACTTTTTGTGTCTGTCTTGATGGACATAGGTCCTCCTCTGCTCCACTCTCATGTGGTGTTCCGCAGGGCTCAGTTTTGGGCCCTCTTTTATTTTTGTTGTACATCCTTCCGCTTGGTTCTGTTTTTAGGAAATACGGGATTGCTTTTCATTGTTATGCAGATGACACACAGATCTACGTACCTTTAAAGAAAGCAGACTCAGCCTCTCTTCGGTCTCTGTTCCTATGTTTGGAAGATTTGAAGGCCTGGATGGCCCTAAACTTCTTAAAACTTAACGAAGACAAAACAGAGGTGGTGATTTTTGGTAATTCGACTGAAGACTCTCTGTCCGATTGCTCCTTGGCTCAGTATGTCCGGCCAGTTGTTACAAATCTAGGGGTCAAGCTGGATGCTGGTCTTAGGCTGGAGTCTCAGATTAAAGCAGTTGTAAAATCCAGCTTTTTTCATTTGAGGCAGCTAGCTAAAGTGAAAGCCATCCTTCCTAGACAGCACTTTGAAACAGCAATCCATGCATTTGTGACCACACGGCTGGATTACTGTAATTCACTTTATGTTGGTATTAGTGATCTGTGTACTTCCCAGCTTCAGAGGGTTCAAAATGCAGCTGCACGACTCTTAACAGGTACACGAAAATTTGATCACATTTCCCCTGTTTTGGCATCTTTGCACTGGTTACCGGTGCGTTACAGGATTCATTTTAAAATACTTTTATTTACTTTTAAAGCTCTAAATGGCCATGCCCCTCCATACCTGTCAGAGCTGCTGCATTACTACACACCCTCTCGTTCGCTCAGGTCAGCTGACCAGTTGCTTCTGAGGGTACCGAGGACAAAGCGCAAGCTTAGAGGGGACCGTGCTTTCTCTGTGGTAGCTCCTAAGCTCTGGAATGACCTCCCATTAGACATTAGACAGGCCTCTTCACTTGCTGTTTTTAAGTCTCTTCTTAAAACCCATCTTTTTTCTTTGGCTTTTGATACAATCTGAGATGTTTTAACTTTGTTTTATTGTTTTATTGTATTCATAATTTATTATTTTAGTACTGTTTTTAGTCCCTTCCATTTTATGATTGTATTGTATTTTGTGATTGTGTGTACAGCACTTTGGTCCTGTTGGGTGCATAAAGTGCTCTATAAATAAAGTTGGTATGGTATGGTATGGTATCATTTCCATGGTATCTTTTTTGCAATCAACCTTGAAACGAACACATTTCCGCTGAAAAGGCATGAGATTCGTAGTGAAAAGATTTTTAAACTCCTCATCTTCCTCTAGTCCAGGGACAGTTTTGCCACCGGAGTAGATAGAGATCAGCCTGTCGTAGAACGACAGGGGATGTTCCCATTTATCCTGATGGACGTCCACCGCAGCTAAGTAATTAGCATACGGTGAAGCAGATTCTCCCACTTTGCGATAAGCACGGGCAGGAGACACACGGCCCCAACGCATCCATCTAGGTTTGATAGAAGAGGAGGCCCCCTCAGTTGAGGCACCTGTTCGAACGTCCATCTTTGTACTGATTTTCTGTGAAAAATCAAGTAAAATGGATCTTATTTCGCAGCGTGCAAATAAATCATCACCATTTATGTAGCCTGGAGTAAATCAAAACCAACCAGCCTCCAGGTTTGTGCTTCACTGTGTTCAATAAGTCTATCATTCACAGGTACCTTATCTCAGGAATTACCCCAATGAATTGTAAAGTTAAATACCTTTAGGCAGTGTTAACCTTATCTAGAACTTATAATGAAACAACAGTTACTAACTAACCCAATCTGATTGCCGTTTAATCACACCAATGCACACAAAAGTGATCAGATTCAGATGCAAGGTGTCTGAGCTGCTCAGAAAACTTCCAAGACGTTAAATGAAATAAAAATCAGTGATTTTTTTATTAATTTGTCGACCTGTGACAAGATCAAACAAAACCGGCTATCGTTGTGTGACTTTTGTGAAAATCAAGACAAAATATGCCTCATGTGTGTTATTTTAAACATGTAGTTTAAAATAAACTAGGACAGACAGTTTGTTTTGCACAGAATTTATGATAAAAGTGTCAAGTTTTATCAAAAAGCAGACATGTCTGTATCAATTCTGTGTAACTGATCTGCCATCAACATTTGATTATATATGAAAATCAAATGAAAGGATGCTGTGAGTCTGGACGTCAACTGTACTCTATTAAAAACAGGAAAGCTGACATGATAGACAGAATTGCATCAAAACTGTATTCTAATACAACCAGCAGGTGGGGGTACAGCGCTGGATAAGTTTATCACCGCAACTGCAAGTTCTCTTGTTGACTGCTATAGAGGTGCTGTTGTCACCTGTGAGCGCAGCCGCAGCTGCTAACATTCACAGACGTCTAACAACGGATCAAAAGCATCAATCAGAAAGATCTAAAGCCTTTACGTGACAAAACTCTAGAACCCCAGTCTCACAAAAGACGAAACAATATGAGTAACATCGGTTGGACTGTGAATCTTTAAACTGTGTTTAAAAGAAAGCAGTCAGTCCCCATAAAGCAGTTGCAGCTGCCGGTGTCACGTGACCTGGTCACATGGCGATCGGTAGTCTCTGAACAACTTACTCATACATCCACTAAAATCACAAAAACACCGCGATGAAACAGTCTTTTCAAAGATAGTAACGGACAACAAGCATGAAACTTGTCTGGGACAAGCAGCTGAATAAAAGCAGACGAGGAGTGGGCTCTTCCACCACTTCGCAAGTGTCAACACTTACAGCGTAATCGACCAATCACAGCGAAGACAGAACATGTAGTTCCAAACCCAAGTGTTCATGGGTAATGGAGCCTTCTAAACCTTCGTCTCAACACGTCACTCACGTGTGACGCGCCATTCGGGCGTTGCGTTCACGGACCTCAAGGTCGGTCGAACTTTAGCGTTGAACGGACTTTTCAACGTCTTAAAACACTTATAAATATCGTAAAACACCGCGGTTAAGCCAGTCTTTGACGATATCACGTGCATAGAAACGAACAACACAGATAAACTGTCAGAAATGTGTGCAAAAATGAATATCTGACAACCAGCAGTCTACAGAACCAGCTTTTTTGAACACGACACACAATGGACCAATCACAGCGCTTCTGCAGCCGAATGCTTCGGTACCGCTAACGTTAGCTCGACCCAAAGTTCTGGACACTTTTATCACAAAAGAAATGTATAATACACCACAGAAAAGTCTGTTAACAAGCCCAATCACATTCAGGCTAGCCCCCACGCCTTCCAGAGAAGGTAGCACGCTAACTGTGTACAACAACGGACTTTACGTCAATCGGAACCGGATCCTGGTCCAAAGCTGAGTGGGTCACACCCGAACCTCAACACACATGTAACAGAATAGGAACAATGGAGCAGCAAATGTGTGAAATGGTCTCTCAACAGTAATCTGCATATGTAATAAAATGAAGCAGAGTCGTGACACAGCTGTCACAAAATGGAAAAAATGCATGTAGCTTTAAACGTTATGCAACGTCTCACAGGCACAGACATTCATTCATCCGCAGCTTCAAACATACGTTGAAATGTGAAAGAAAAAATAATTCTAACGGTAAATGCACCAGACAATGCCACGATTAGCAATCTCTGTGACACTCACCAGCCAGAACTATTCTATAAGTCCAAAACAGGATAAAAACTATGCCAACAATACCGTGACAGTAAGCTACCCAAAACAACTTAATAACCGTTCTAGGGATGCGGACGAGCCACCAAATGTAATAATATAATGAATAAACTCTTACGAGTCACCATTATTGTAATAATATAGGACTTATTGGTCAGTTTACTGACTTACCTATATTTTAGAGAAGATGGAGCAGACTTGATCTGACCCAAATTCATTCGCGAGTTCACCCTTTTTCCGGTATTAAATTGCTTTGACTGTGACTAGACAAAAATGTTATTTCACGAGAGACTTCAATTTATGTTGGTCCACCAGAAAATAGACCTTTTATTGAAATAATCATAAAAGTACATTAAACGTTTGTATCAATATTAGCTCTGATCTACTAAACTACGTTGACAAGAATTCAAATTAAAAACAAACAGACAGTTAGGAACTTTTCTGTTGGCACATTTACTTGACAGATTAAAGGGATTGTGACATGATTTTGTAAATTTGAATATTTGTCAGAACATATATATCTTATATCATTGAGCTCTGGTCGTTTTTGCATAATAAATTATAAATATATTAAAATTTCATTCCAATTTATGGTAATTTTTTACCATGAATTATCTGGGACACGCCCCGTGAATTTATGCAAATCTTCATGTGACGTACACGTGGGCACTGGGCATAAGGCGGAGCCTGGCTTGCCCCTTTGTTTGGTGAAAGATCGACTCTTTTTTTTTTGGTGTAACTTGAAAAATGCTGTCACGTTGTCGCGCATTTGGGTGTTCTAATATCAGCAGTGAACAAGTGAGCCTTCACAAATTCCCAAAAGATGAGAAACTTTGCCTAGAATGGAAGTACAGAGATCTTGTGACCGATGGGTTCCTACTGAGAGTCCTATGTCTGCAGCGACCATCTTACTGCCTATCAGGTACGAGCTGTTGTTTGTTTTTATTTGGGGAGAGTCTATTAATGAGAGTTTTGGATGATTTACTGTTTAAAAATGATATATGTCAGACGTGAGGTCTATCAGCCGACATCTGCTTGCTAACAGACATTAGCATAGCTACCGAGTCAACACGGGGTGCTATTTAGGTATTTTTAAATTATGTCGGCGCAATCAGGTACGATCTGTTGTTTGTTTTTAATAGAGGAGAGTCATTTAATGAGGGTTTTGGATGATTTACTGTTTAAAAATGATATATGTCAGACGTGAGGTCTATCAGCCGACATCTGCTTGCTAACAGACATTAGCATAGCTACCGAGTCAACACGGGGTGCTATTTAGGTATTTTTAAATTATGTCGGCGCAATCAGGTACGATCTGTTGTTTGTTTTTAATAGAGGAGAGTCATTTAATGAGGGTTTTGGATGATTTACTGTTTAAAAATGATATATGTCAGACGTGAGGTCTATCAGCCGACATCTGCTTGCTAACAGACATTAGCATAGCTACCGAGTCAACACGGGGTGCTATTTAGGTATTTTTAAATTATGTCGGCGCAATCAGGTACGATCTGTTGTTTGTTTTTAATAGAGGAGAGTCATTTAATGAGGGTTTTGGATGATTTACTGTTTAAAAATGATATATGTCAGACGTGAGGTCTATCAGCCGACATCTGCTTGCTAACAGACATTAGCATAGCTACCGAGTCAACACGGGGTGCTATTTAGGTATTTTTAAATTATGTCGGCGCAATCAGGTACGATCTGTTGTTTGTTTTTAATAGAGGAGAGTCATTTAATGAGGGTTTTGGATGATTTACTGTTTAAAAATGATATATGTCAGACGTGAGGTCTATCAGCCGACATCTGCTTGCTAACAGACATTAGCATAGCTACCGAGTCAACACGGGGTGCTATTTAGGTATTTTTAAATTATGTCGGCGCAATCAGGTACGATCTGTTGTTTGTTTTTAATAGAGGAGAGTCATTTAATGAGGGTTTTGGATGATTTACTGTTTAAAAATGATATATGTCAGACGTGAGGTCTATCAGCCGACATCTGCTTGCTAACAGACATTAGCATAGCTACCGAGTCAACACGGGGTGCTATTTAGGTATTTTTAAATTATGTCGGCGCAATCAGGTACGATCTGTTGTTTGTTTTTAATAGAGGAGAGTCATTTAATGAGGGTTTTGGATGATTTACTGTTTAAAAATGATATATGTCAGACGTGAGGTCTATCTGCCGACATCTGCTTGCTAACAGACATTAGCATAGCTACCGAGTCAACACGGGGTGCTATTTAGGTATTTTTAAATTATGTCGGCGCAATCAGGTACGATCTGTTGTTTGTTTTTATTAGGGGAGAGTCTATTAATGAGGGTTTTGGATGATTTACTGTCTTAAAATGATAGATCTCAAACGCAATCGGACGTGCTCAAAGCCACGAGGCTCCCTGCACGTTTTTTTTAAAGCTGAATCGTAAAAGTTAATAAGTTTTCCATTAATAGAGTATACAATAAAATGATTTGAGCAAGATTAAAACTTCTACTACTTATATTGACCTTCCAAAACTGAAGACAAATTGCTTAGATCAATACTAGAAATGCTGCACTCGTCTGAGTCGACATGCTCCGCCATTATTAATTACATGCGCGTTGAGCAGCGGCTCCCCACGTGTACGTCAAATGACGGTTTTGCGGAATGCACGGAATTTTAGGGGCGTGTCCCAGAGAAATGACTATCATAACTTGGAATGAAATTTTAATATATTTATAATTTATTATGCAAAAACGACCAGAGCTCAATGATATAAGATATATATGTTCTGACAAATATTCAAATTTACAAAATCATGTCACAATCCCTTTAATGGCTTATGAAAAAGAAGAAATAGGAGGAAGATTAAAGATTGAAAGCTAAGTTAACCAAAGTTTATTATTTTGAACCAGACTGGGTGACACCTTTTCCCACACGAGCAGCTGCTGGGCTCCCGCACGCTCAAACACACCACGACTCGTTACCTTGTTGACGGTTCGTCTCTTGGAGATAAGAGTGGAGAAGTGTCTGGACACACACGTGGATGGGTTTGTCCAACGGCCGTCCAGTTGAAACTTCAGCGTGTGTGGCTGATTCACGATACGAGGAAACTCGCCTCCCTCGGCAGGAAACAAAGGTCAAGCGCACTGACTGATTTTCAAAATAAAACTTCAGAAAACAAATTCTTTCAGAAATGAGTGTTTTGAGACACAGTAGGCTTTACTGTGACTCCAGCTGAGACGTGGGTCTAATTGGCATATGACCAGAACGTTTCCAGCTTTTT